>PVJS01045159.1:0-16343 GCA_004027185.1 Glis glis
CCGGGGTCGCGCGTCCGGCGGGCGGCGGGGCGGCGGCGGCTGCGGCGAGGGCGGGCGGGCGGGCGGCGTGAGACCGCGCGGGGCGGGCGGGCGGGCCGGGGCGGGGCCTGGCGCGGGCGGGCGGGCGGCCCGGCGGGCGTTTGTTTACCTCCGCGGCGGTCGCGGTGCGCGGGGGCCGCGCGCGCCCCGGGTGGGGGGCGAGGACCAGAACCACCTGCTGGAGACCCGAGCTACGGGGGCCGCGCAGGGTCCAAACGGCTCGCGGCGGCGGCGGCGGCGCGGGCTGCGGGGTCACGGGGGCCGGAGGGAGGCCTGCCGGAGCATCGGGGTCCCGGACACGCCCCCGCGGCTGTCCGGGGATCCCCTGCGCGGCCCGGGGGAAGTTACCAGGCCCTGGGGTGGGAAGGCGCTGCGGGATCGGGTGCCTCGGGTCCCCGGCGACTCGGGGATGAACTCCCGTTAGGGAAGTAGGGATGGTGCTGCAAGTCCGCCTCAGCTGCAAGTCCGCCGTGAGGACGGCCACGCCGCTCAGCCCTCCCGAGACTCACACTGCGCTTTCGCGTGGTCGCCCCGCATAGTCTGTCACATAGTGGTAGTCTGATTTGACAGGCACAGTGCAGTGACTTACCCAAAGCCTCCTGCTTCATGGCAGAGCTGAAACCCAGCGGCACTGGCTTCCAGTTCTGATTCCCCTGCATGACGTCATCTCCTCAAATCCACTTGGAGTCAACTAATATTAGACGCTGGCCCCCGCAGGTAAGACACCGCGGGGTTGCAGAGGGCAGCTGAAGATATTACCCTTGCCCTCAAAGAGTAAGGAACACGACAAAGATAAAACAGTTGTAATAAAAGACAAACCATGGTAGGAGCCATGTGAAAAATACACAGAATACTGAAGAGCATCCCAGAACTACGCATATCCGTCGGAGGGGACCAGGAAAGAACGGCAGCATGAAGGAGGACGGGGGTTCATTTGGTATTGACCTTGAAGGAGAGGAGCAGAGTTTTAGGCAAGAGCATGAGGACATCTACGAAAGCCAATGAAAGCTGTGTTCCGGAAACAGCAAAGACCCTGGGTATGTTGAGAAGTGGCAGAGACAAGGGAGTGGGGACACAGGTGCTGGGTGGATTGATTTGTATTTAATTCAGTATATTGAGTTTTCATGGTTTAAAAGTTTGGGGGACGAAAAGGAAGGCTTCTTCTTTGTAACTACTGGATTTAAAAGGGCATAGTTGCCGGGAGTGGTAGCACCCGCTTGTAATCCCAGCACTTGGGACGCTGAGACAGGAGGTTTGCGGCCAACCTCAGCTACTTAGTGAGGCCCTCTGCAATTTAGCGAGACCCTACTTCTTCTTCTTCTTCTTCTTTTTTTTTTTTTTTTTTTTTTTTTTTTTGCGGTACCGGGGATTGGACCCAGGGGCATTCTACCTCCGGGCTACACCCCCAGCCCTATTTTTATTCTTTATTTTGAAACCCGGCTCGCGAGACCCTATTTCAAAAATTAAAAAAAAAGAGCGGGGCGTGGTGGTGCACGCTTGTAATCCCAGTACTTGGGAGGCTGAGACCGGAGGATCTGGGTTCTCGGCCAGCCTCAGCTACTTAGTGAGGCCTCTGCAACTTAGACCCTGTTTCAAAATAAAGAATAAATAAAATAGGGCTGGGAGTGTAGCTCGATAGTAGAATGCCCCTGGGTTCAATCCCCGGTACCGCCAAAAAATTAAAAACATAAAAAAGAATAAAATAGGGCTGGGGGTGTAGCTTGGAGGTAGAATGTCCCTGGGTTCAATTCCCAATACCACAAAAAATTAAAAATAAATAGATAAATAAATAAAAGGGCATAGTTTAGCCAGGTGTGGTGGCACATGCCTGTAATCCCAGTATTTGAGACAGGATTGCAGGTTAGAGGCCAGCCTCAGCAATTTAGCAAGACCCTGTTTCAAAATTGAAAAAGTCTGCAGGTGTAGCTCAGAGGTAGAATGCTCCTGGGTTCAATCCCCAGTGCCACAAAAATGGGGGCATGGTTGAGAGGTAATATGGATGCAGAATCTGCAGAATTTGACAGTTGGTTGATTGATTAATTAAAAGCATGAAGAAGGAAATCATAAATAGTAGAGGTTTTGAGTTTGTACATAATTATAAGAGATAGAAAACTGTAAGAGAAAGGAAAAGGAACTGCTTTTTTTTGGGCACTGCGGATTGAACCTAGAACCATTCTACCTCTGTGCTACACCTCAAGACCTATTTTATTTTTTATTTTGCCCTCACTAAATTGCTGAGGGCCTCTAAGTTGCTGAGGCTGGCCTTGAACCTGTGATCCTTCTGTCTCAGCCTCCCATGTACTGGGTGCGCCACCTCGCCTGGCTAAGGAACTACTTTTTAAGAGATTATCAGTTTAGATGTGGACATTTGAAGGGTTTGAAGGGTTTTCGAGGCAGCCACGTAGATACAGACACTAAGAAGTTGGAAATAGCCGGGTGTGGTGGTGCATGTTTGTAATCCCAGTACTTTGGGAGGCGGAGACCGGAGGATCTGGGTTGGCGGCCAGCCTCGGCTATCTTGCTCTCTCTCTCCCTGTCTGTCTGTCTGTCTGTCTGTCTCTCTCTCTCTCTCTCTCTTAGTGAGGCCCTCTGCAACTTCGTGAGACCCGGTTTCAAAATAAAGTATAAAAAATAGGGCCGGGGGCGTAGCATGGAGGTAGACTGCCCCTGCATTCAATCCCCGGTACCGCAAAAAAAAAAAAAAAAAAGTTGGAAATAAAGGTTTTGAAATTTGGGGAAGAGTACTGAACTATAAAATAGATTGGAAAGTAATCAGCTACAGTGATGTTACTGTGAGAGAAAAGAGCAGACCCTTGGAAAATATTTTCAGAGTCTTGCCACAAAGTGTGGTCAGTAGCCCGGCATCTTTGTCATCACCAGGGAGTTCATTAGAAACGCACAATCTCAGGCCCCAGTCCAGACCTGCTAAATCGCCATCTTCAGTTCAACAAGAACCGCAAGAGATTTGTGCCACATCAAAGTTTGAAAAGCTCTGATCTAGATGAGAGAAGCCAACAGAGAAGGGGGAGGTGGAAGTGGGAGGAGAACCAGGGTACTATAGAATCATCAAAGCAGGGTAAGTTGTAGTTTCACAAAAACAGGGCAGGAAGGGGTATTGATCAACAATATCTAAAACCACAGAGGTTGAAGAGCACAAGAAGAGAAAGTATGTGTGTGTGTATTTTGTGACTTAGTGGTAAGATCATTATGACCCTGTTGTTCTAACTGAAAACTTGGGAACTTCTACTTTCTGATGAGGGACATCTCAGGACACATCTGGCTAGATTAGATAGTAAGAGAAAGTAGAAGTAGTCTTCTAGTCGCTTCTACTGTCTGAGTGAAATAAGAAGTACGGTCATAAGCCGGGTGTGGTGGCCCACGCTTGTAATCTCAGTACTTGGGAGGTTGAGACAGGAGGATTACAGGTTTGTGGCCAGCCTCAGCTACTTAGTGAGGCCCTCTGCAACTTAGTGAGACCCTGTTTCAAAATAAAGAATAAAAAATAGGGCTAGAGATGTAGCTCGGAGGTAGAATGCCCCTGGGTTCCATCCCCAGTACCACAAAAAAAAAAAAGAAGAAGAAGAAGCAGCAGCAGCAAGGTCATGCTGGGCCTGGGGCACACTTGGGAGGCTAAGACAAGAGGATCCCAGGTTTAGCCAGACCCTGTTTCAAACCAAAAAATAAATAAGTAAATAAAAAGGGCTGCGGTGCAGCTCAGATGTAGAATGTCCCTGGGTCCAATCCCCAATACCACACACAAAAAAAGTAAGGTCATTTTGTCAGATGGCTAACTGTCTATAACAATTTATTTTTTCTGTCTTCCTGAACACAGACTACTTATCTTAGCCTCTCAGTTAATATGGTCAGGGATTAAATTATAGCTAATAGAATATGAGCAGATATTATATCTGCCACTGCCAGGCCAGGGCCTTTTCTTTGAGAGTACCTGTGCCTCCCTCATGCCTTTTCCCTTTCACCAGCTACACCCTGGAAATAGTGCCCCTGCTTTGATGATGCATATGACTACAAACTTCTGAGGGTGGCAGAACCACAAGAAAGAACATGCCTGGATGAAGAGCGGCCCACGAACCTGGATCACCTGATGATGTGAGCAACATGGAAGTTTCTATTGAGTTACAGCCATGACATTTTGAGGTCCATTTGTTGTAGCAGTTTCACCTACTATAGCTAACATGGTCATTAACTGAAAGTAATGCAGGGAGGGGAGAGATTTATTTATTTTATATTTTTGCAGTACTGGGGATTGAGTCCAGGGGCATTCTACCTCTGAGCTACACCCCCCCCCCCGCCTTATTTTTTATTCTTTATTTTTGAAACGGGGTCTCACTAAGTTGCAGAGGGCCTCACTAAGTAGCTGAGGCTGGCCACAAACCTGCCATCCTCCTGTCTCAGCCTCCAAAGTACTGGGATTACAAGCATGTGCCAGCACGCCTAGCTGAGGGGAGAGATTTAAAACAGGAGTCTGCCAGGCGTGGTGGTGCGTGCTTGTAATCCCAGTACTTGGGAGGCTGAGATCAGAGGATCCGGGTTCACGGTCAGCCTCGGCTACTTAGTGAGGCCCTCTGCAACTTAGTGAGACCCTGTTTCAAAATAAAGAATAAAAAATAGGGCTGGGGGTGTAGCTTGGAGGTAGAATGCCCCTGGGTTCCATCCCCAGTTCCACTAAATAAATAAATAAATAAATAAATAAATAAATAAAAACAGGAGTCTATAAGTGGGAGAGAATGAACTGCCTGGGGAACATAGTGAGGTTTCCAGGCACTTCTAATGGGTCTCTGCAGTGAGTGGTCATGAATTTAGAGTGAGACCATGGGTAGTGCATTTCTCTCCAACCATTTGCAGTTGCTCGTGTGTAGGCACTGAAGAGGCAGTAACCAGGACTGAGACTTGGCCAGACAAGTATAATGGGGAGGGGAGGGCAAAAAGTTCTCCCTAATATGTGGAAGCTAGGGAGAATGGGACTTAGAAGGGACTCCAGACAAAGGAGAAAACTTTAGATGAGCAAAGAAGGCGACCTAACTGAGGGAGATGGGAAGGGGGAAGAGGGAAACACACTAATGCACATGATGTATATACACAAACTTATCAGAGTCAATCACTATGCTGAGCATGGAAAGGAGGGAAGGGGAAGGGAAGAGGGTGGGATTTGAGGGAGGGCTAAATAAGCAAGGTGTGCATGCATGCTTCTGATACCCTGATACTTATAAAAATGTATAACTACAATGTACCAATAAATGAAATGAAATTTTAAAAAAAGCAAAGGAGGCTTATAAGAAATAAGACGGAGAGAGGTGGGGAACAGTGAAAAGACGGTAGGGTCTCCAGATTGGTGTTTTTGATCAGGCTGAAGAATTCCTATAGGGAATGACCAGAAAGATAAAAGACCAATTAGAGGAGAGTAGGAGGCTTGACATTAAAATGAGAAGAGGGGCTCTAGTTATCAGTAATAACAGGGTGTAGGGATGATCAGGGGAATGAGTAACTGTTAAAAGTCTGGATCCTGTGTCCCACAGAGGCCCATGTGTTAAAGGCTTGGTCCCCAGCAGGCACTACTGGGAGGTCCTTAGGTCACTGGGACATGCCCTTGAAGGGGACAGTGGGGCTCCAGCCCCCTCCTCAAACTCTTCTTCACTTCCTATGAGGTGAGTGGTTTTGCACTTTGTTTCCACCATGATGTGCTGCCTGGCCAAGAGCAGTGATCCAGTCAGTCGTGGACTAAAGCCTCCAAAATTGTGAGCCAAAGTGAACCTTTTCCCTTTCTCAGTCAATTATCTCAGGCATTTGTTATAGTGACAAGAAGCTGACTGATTCTCTGAGGTAGCAGAGGATGTAAGATCCTTTGAAGAAAGAGGATCAAGGAATTGAAAGGCAGTAAGGGTTTTGAAAGGAACGTCCACATAGTTTTATAAGTTACTTATATACAGTCATGTACCCATAACAACATGTCGGTCAACAATGGAGCATGTATATGACAGTGGTCCCATAAGATTTTATCACCTAGAGACATCATAGCTGTCTTAATTTGTATGAGTGTGCTCTATGAGGTTTGCACAATGGCTAAATCACCCAATGATGGATTTCTCAGAACATATCCCACCATTAAGCAACACATGACCATATCCATATATCTGTATATATACATATAAATATAGGTATGTAGATATATATGTATATCTGAAGTGTGTGTATATCAATACACACACCTCACAAAGAATTACCACAGGAGTACTGAATATTCTCGGAGAGAATGATAGTGATCCTGGTACTAAAATCTTTGAAGAGTGAGGGGTTGAACTATTTGAATGAAATGTTCAAGGCCCTCAGTGGTTTAATATGATGAACTCTTGCAGATGTCATATTTCATTTAAACAGGTGCTTTTAAGTTTTATGTTGCTAATGTGGGGGTTCTAATTGCTTCTCTCTGACCTCTCAAATTACAGATGGTAACAGCTTTCTTTTACAGGAAATACCCATCTGTCTGTATTATAAAGCCAAGACATGCCAGCTTTCCTAGTCTGAATGTGCTTTCAACCTGGTCAAAGATCACTCCGTTCTGTCTCCTGTGTGTATCTCAAATATATACATCTACAGTGATGCTAGCTTTGCCACATCAAGTGATATACAGGAAATGCTCAAAATCTACCTTAAAAACCTTTTATAGCTAAAGTTAACAGTAAATAGGGATTCCCTGAAGAGTTGACAAGTTAAAAATAATGAGGTTAATGTGGCTTGGAAAATGATATACCATGTCGTTTTTGTTTTGTTTGGTCTGGTACTAGTGATTGAACCCAGGGGCATTTTACCTCCAAACTATACTCCCAGTCCTTTTTATTTTGAAACAGGGTCTCACTAAGTTGGTGAGGGCCTGGCTAAGTTGCTGAGACTGGCTTCAAGCCTGCGATCCTCCTGTCTCAGCCTCCCAAGTACTGGGGATACAGGTACATGCCACCATGCCTGGTTGTGTCATGTGATCAGCATGAGGGCTCTGGAGTTAGACTGTCGGGTTTAATCACAGCACTTGCCTCATGGGGTTATTTTGAGGATAACACATGTACTAGATATAATCTATATAAGCATTTTAAAGACTGCCTAGCATATTCCAAGTGTTAAGCATAGTTATTCTATTATTTTACTTATACTAATTCTTATGGAATTACTTATAACTGTACTTATTTTTCCTATATAAAAAGTATTTATTATATTCATACATATTAAGACGTAATGATAAGAAGACTTCTAGTTAAACAGTGCATTGAACTCACATGTTTTTCTCCACTTACCTCATTGAAATGACAGTAAGGGAATAAAAAAAGATATAAATTGACAAAGTCAAAGCAGGGAAAGAGATCCCTGCTAAAGAAGGATGTCAACAGAACTTAGGAACGTAGAAAGCAGATGGATGAGTAATAACTGACATACCAAAGCTGAGACGGCTAATACCCAAGCTTTTGGAAGGAGGCATAGCCAGCCAGAAGTGAACCTGTTCATGTCACTGAGCCCTGGAAAGGCTCTGAAACTGGAGCTGCCCTACCTTTGAAATCAGACATAGAGTGAAGCTGAAAGCATGAATTTGTTGTAAAAGTTTTTGAAGAGCACTGAGACTTTCCCCTCCATATTCCCTGCTCCATTCCATGCCGCCCAAACTCAGCCAAAGATAGATGGCTTTCTTTCTGGAGCGGTTGACTCAGAGCTCCTCTAGACACCAGGCAGAGCAGAGGACGGGATGGCCCACCACACAGAAGAGCAGAATTAAGTGAAGTCGTGCATACTGAATTATGAGACAGCCCCTCTCAGCTTCATCTATAAATTCAAATTCTAGAATGCTGAGTCAGGAGATTGGAAGCTTCTTCTCAGGAGATGTGATGGTTTGGACGGTTGTTCCCTAAAGGCCCATGTGTTGAGGCTTAGTCACCAGGGTGGTGCTCTTGGAAGGCAGTGGGACCTTTAAGAGGTAGGGCCTAGCAGGAGGCCTTCAGGTCTTTGGGTGCATGCCCTAGAAGAGAGTAATGGGAACTCGGCCCCTTTCTCTCCCTGTCTTTTGCCTTCTGGCTAAGGTAAGTGGTTTTTTTCACCACACACTCCCATGATGATGTGCTGCCTAGAAACAGAAATGGGGCCAGCCACTCATGGACTGGAATCTCCAAAGCTGCGAACCAAAATAAACCTTTCCTGTCTATAAGTTGGCTATTTCAGGCATTTGTTATAATAACAGAAAGCTGAAGAACACACAGGAAAACAGCTAGTCCAAGAGAAGAGGCCTCTAGATATTGATGTTTGGGGTGCCATAATAAGAAAGTGGCTTGTGCCTATAACTTGCAGTGAAGATCAACAGATGGCAAGTCCCGAATACCAACAGAGGCTCTAATCAACTTTTTTAGCACCTCATAATTAAATGTGGGTGAACAGTCAGTGCTCTCCACATATTGAAGAAACCCCCATACTTGAAATAGCAGCCTAAAAGGAATAGACAGGAAAAAAGGAGAAGAAATAAAACCAATACAGAGAGCCAGAAAAGATGTCAAAATGAAATAAAATAAAAACTCAAATATTTTAACTCCCATCTCCTCAGGAAACTACTAGAGGTAGCTACTGCACCCAAATATGGGTATAAATCAAGAAACAGAAAAACTCGTGATACATTAAACAGGGCTCTGGCAAAGGAGAAAGAGAATTCCCTGGACAGAGGTGAAGGGAGGTTCCTGGATGACAGCTACGTAGCAGGCCTCGAGAGCAACCAATCCATCCTGACACGGGAGGACGGAGGGCTGCAGCTGGGATGCCTCCAAGAAAGAAAAATGGAAACGATGGATTCCCTAATGTGCTTCAACCTTATGAACAAAATTTCACAACTCTGGTGGGACATACAGAGATGAAATGCTGTTAGGTATAGAGAAAGCCAAGCAACCTAAGAAGGAAGGAATTATAAACTCCAGGGAAAACGAAATATTTCAAGAAGACTGCCCAGCTGTTTTAAGACGTGATGAACCTCCCGAGAGAAGGACTGTACTTCCCTGCCCCGTTGATGTCAGACTTGGCCTCTCTCATTATGTTGGCCAGTGAAATCAAGGCAGAAGTGAATATATCATTTCCAGGCAGGAGCTTTCGAGCCAGCTTCTGATTGCTTCTCTCTCCCTGCCACAAATCGTCATTGTTCAGGTAGAGGGAGCTCTGGGTATCTGAGTCCTGAGTGAAGACATTACAGAGCAAAGCTGCAGCCGATCCACTCCTCTACTTGTGGATGAGAAGAAAACCTTGATTGTTTTAAGTCGATACAGCAAGAAAGGAGGTTTGGGACTTCTGTGGTCATTTGTTAATGTGGCATGATTAACTTCTCCTGGCTGACATAACATGAAATGCTGTGGACAATATTTATATAATTGACATTAAAATATATGAAATAAGGCAGCAGATGTAACTTAATGGCAGAACACTTTCCTAGCATGACTGAGGCCCTGAGTTTGAGCCCCCAAACCACGAAAAATCAGTAATAAATAAATACATGCAATATAAATACTGAAAATATTAGGAAATTCGAAGCTGGGCGTGGTGATGCATGCCTGTAATCCAGGTACTGGGGAGGCTAAGACAAGAGGATCACAGGTTTGAGGCCAGCACACAGTAATCTAGTGAGACCCTGTTTCAAAATAAAAAAGGACTGGAGGGGTAGCTCAGAGGTAGAACAACCCTGGTTTCAATCCCCAGTACCAAAAATTATATATAGGGAGATTCATAGGTGACGTAAAATGGCTAAAACAAAAGAACAAGATATGGCAGTATTGTGCTATTTATTAGAAATGTAGCTAAACAGAACAACTTTCTTTTAAATAGAACAACTTTCCTTCAGAAAGCAGGATTCAATGACGAGAGGCAGAGCAGGGCTTTCTGTTACGAGCTTTGTATATATTTGGCTGAAACCAGATACATAATCACTTTGAAAAATATATTTCTTTTTTTGTGGTACTGGGGATTGAGCCCAGGGGCATTCTACCTCTGAGCTACACCCCTAGTTCTATTTTACTTTTTATTTTGAAACAGGGTCTCACTAAGTTGCTGCGACTGGCCTCAAACCTGTGATCCTCCTGTCTCAGTCTCCCAAGTACTGGGATTATAGGCATGCACCACTATGCTCAGTAAAAATGTATTTCTTTTGAAAAGGAAAATGAAGCTGGGAGTGGTATTGCACGCCTGTAATCCCAGTACTTGGGAGGCTGAGACAGGAGGATCACACGTTCACGGCCAGCCTCAGCAACTTAGTGAGACCCTGTTTCAAAATAAAAACAGAGGGAGCTGGGGATGTAGCTAAGAGGCAGAATGCCCCTGGGTTCAATCCCCAGTACCAAAAACAAAACAAAACTCTAACACTAGACCCCCCAAAAAGAAAGGTGTTTTCTCAGGAGTTTGGAAGTGATTAAAATGGATGTTATGTATAGCTATATTGTTATCACCTGTAATTTCTAAATGATTAGTTGTGCTTAATGGGTTTTTATCTCTCGTCTGCTATTTTTACATTGTTTAGTCTATCTCTAAAGGAAAAGATTTGGGTAAGTTAAAGTAAGCCAGTCTGATTGCTGTACAAATTGAAAGGAAGAAATGTAGCAAGCTCTGTAGCCTTCAGAATTCTTAGTGTGGCCCCACTGTGATCTGAACCTTCCTACATCACTCGCGTCCAGCGCTAATTCATTCATTCATTCAGCAGCTACTTTTTCTGAGCCTCCAATGTACCAGGTCTGTTACTAAACTCCTTGCAGTTTCCTGAGCATATGTCGTCATCTCCCACTTCTTAGGCTTTGTGATGCGGTTTCCTGATCTGAAATGCTGTAACTCTTTTTCCTGTACCTTCCCAAAGCTGACATTAAGACCCAAGAGGAAAAGGAAGACTTACCTTAGCCCTAAAAGTTGTACTTCCGTAGTAGTCTCTATAGTTTGTTACTGGGGATTGAACCCAAGGGCATTCTGCCTCTGAGCTGTACCCTTTTTATTTTCTATTTTCAAACAGGCTCTTACTAAGTTGCTGAGGGTCTCACTAAGTTGCTGAGGCTGTCCTTGAATGTGCAATCCTCCTGTTTCCGCCTCCCAAGTACTGAGATTACAGGCCATCACACCTGGAACAAAGTTTTAATTTGTGTGTGTGGGGGGGTACTGGAGATAGAACCCAGGGACATTCTACCTCTGAGCTACACCCCCAGCCCTATTTTATTATTTTATTTTGAAACAGGGTCTCACTAAGTTGCGGAGGGCCTCACTAAATTGCTGAGGTCGGCTGCGAATCTGCAATCCTCCTGTCTTTAAATGTACATAACATTAGGTTATATAAAGTATGCCGATGACACAGAAAGACATAAGGTACTAAAGATTGTTCCTCTGTTTCACTTAAATAGGAAAAATACATATGAGAGACATGAAATCACAGACTACAAATGCCAAGTGACCTATTGCCCTCTCTGCTCTCACCACCCTTAATATTGAAATAATTCTGTTTTAGTCAGCTCTTCTGTTGCTGTGACCAAAATACCTGACAAACACAACTTAGAGAAGGAAAGGGTTATTTGGGCTCACAGTTTCAAGGTTCAGTCCATAGTTGGCCAATTCTAAGGCAAAAACTGTGGCAGCAAGGTATGGTAGAGGGAAGCCACTCTTACATCATGGCCGGAAGCAGAGAGGGCGAGACGAGGGGACTAAGGACATATCTAGTCCACAAGACCAAGCCCCTGTGACCCACCTCCTCCAGCCATACCCCACCTCTGAACCTTCTGCACTGGGGACCATGCTTCCCACACGCGAGCTTTTGGGGGAAAACAAACCCGAACTATAACAATTCTTTGTGTGTGTGTGTGTGTGTGTGTGTGTGTGTGTGTGTGTGTTATTGGGGACTGAACCCAGGGGCATTCTACCTCTGAGTTACATCCCAGAGCTTTTTTATTTTTGGTTTGAAATAGGGTCTCACTAGGATGCTGAGAGTCTCACTACATTGCTGAGGCTGTCTTTGAACTTGTGATCCTCCTGTCGCAGTCTCCCAAGTACTGGTATTACAGGCATGCACCACCATGCCCAGCTCCAAACCATAACAATTCTTTTTTTTTCTTTTTTTTTGGTACCGGGGATTGAACCCAGGGGCATTCTACTTCTGAGCTACACCCCCAGCCTTATTTTTTATTCTTTATTTTGAAGCAGGGTGTCACTAAGTTGCAGAGGGCCTCACTAAGTAGCTGAGGCTGGCAGCAAACCCGGATCCTCGGGTCTCTGCCTCCCAAGTACTGGGATTACAAGCATGGGCCACCACACCCGGCTCAAACCATAACAATTCTTAAAGAAATAGTCTTAAAATAACCAGCTAAAATTTTATCAACAACAAAAGTTGGATTTTCTGCTCATTAAATTGGTTTGTGTAGATAAGTACTATGTTAGTTCTTTGATTCATATATGTTTCTAACCTGAATTTACCATCCACTAAAAACGAACTATGATCAGAAAACATGGTTTAAAGAATGTAAAGACATGCCACATTCATGGATTGGAAGACAATATTATTAAGATGGCAATACTACCAAAATTAATCTGTGACTCAATATAACTCCTATCAAAATTCCAACTGGGAGCCGGGTGTGGTGGCGCACGCTTGTAATCCCAGTACTTTGGGAGGCGGAGACCGGAGGATCTGGGTTCGTGGCCAGCCTCAGCTTGCTCTCTCTCTCTCTCTCTCTCTCTCTCTCTCTCTCCTTAGTGAGGCCCTCCGCAACTTCGTGAGACACGGTTTCAAAATAAAGTATAAAAAATAGGGCTGGGGGTGTAGTGCGGAGGTAGAATGCCCCTGCGTTCAATCCCCGGTACCGCAAAAAAAAAAAAAAATTCCAACTGGTTTTTCTGCACAATGAATTCTAAAATTCATATGAAAACTGAATGACCCAAAGGAACCAAAGCAATATTCAAAAAGTACAAAGTTTATGGATTCATATTTCCTAACTTCAAAATTTACTGCAAGGCTAGAACAGTCAAGACATTGTGGTAGGATAGATAGACAAATAGATCAATGAAATAGAACTAAGAATCTGGAAAATAAACCCATACTTCTATGGCCAGCTGGTTTTCTACAAAAGTGTGAAGACAATTCAATTAAAAAGATTATTTTTTCTATAAATGGTGCTGGGACAATTGGATATCTACATGCAAAAGCATGAAGTTGGATCCCTACCTCTCACTGCATACAAAAAAACTGAACTTTATCAAAAGTTAAGACCTTTCACAATGCAGAGAACACCATTAAGAAAGTGAAACCCGCCGGATGTGGTGGTGCACACTTGTAATCCCAGTACTTGGGAGGCTGGGACCGGAGGATCTGGGTTCGCGGCCAGCCTCAGCTACTTAGTGAGGCCCTCCGCAACTTCGTGAGACCCTGTTTCAAAATAAAGAATAAAAAAATAGGGCTGGGGGTGTAGCTCAGATGTAGAATGCCCCTGGGTTCAATCCCCAGTTCCACACAAAAAAAGAAAGTGAAACCCAGAGAAAGAGAAAATATTTGTAAAACATATATCTGATAAAAGAATTATATATAGAATATAAAAAGAACTCTTGCAATGCAATAATGAAAAGACCAGCTACTCAATTTAAAATGAGCAAAAGATTTGAAGAGGCATCTCTCCAAAGATCACAAATGACTAAAAAGCACATGAAAAGATTATTACTTATCAGGAAAATGCAACTTAAAACTGCATTGAGATGCTCTAAGACAGCTGCAATTAAAGACAGACAATAGCAAGTGTTGGCAAGGATGCAGTCCTCATACACTGCTGTTGGGAGACGAAAATGGTGCAGCTGCTGTGGAAGACAGTTTGGCAGTCCCTCCGGAAACTAAACATAGAATAACCATCTGACCCAGCAATTCCACTCCTACTATATAGCCAAGAGAACTGAAAACAGATGTTCACACGAAAACTTGTACATAAATGTTCATAGCATTCCACAGCATGGTTATCATAATAGTCAAAAAGTAGAAATAATCCAAATTCCTGCCAATTCATGAATGGATAAAGTGTGGCATATCTATACAAGAGTATAATTCAGCTATAAGAAGGAATGAAATACTGCTACATGCTATAAGGAACTTTGAAAACATTATGCTGAGTGAAGAAGCCAGACACAAGAAGTGACATATTGTGTGACATCATGTATACAAAATGTCAAGACAAGGCTGATCCATAGGGACAGATTCATGGTTGCCAGGAATGGGGTAGGGGGAAATTGGGAGTAATTTGCTAATAATAGGGACAGTTTCTTTTCAGAGTAATGAAATTGTTCTGAAATTGGTATGATTGCACAACATAGTGAATATACTAAAAACTACTTGATTGTACAACTTAAGATGGTAAATTTTATGTAAATTATATATAAATTTAAAAATTTTTTAATGAAGTAGGATCCTAAACTTGGAATAAATCTCAAGCATTTATATAGATCAAAGAGCAGTAGCCGGGCGTGGTGGCGCATGCTTGTAATCCCAGTACTTGGGAGGCGGCCGGAGGATCCGGGTTCCCGGCCAGCCTCAGCTACTTAGTGAGACCCTCCGCAACTTTGTGAGACCCGGTTTCAAAATAAAGGATAAAAAATAGGGCCGGGGGTGTGGCTCGGAGGTAGAACGCCCCTAGGTTCAATCCCTGGTACCGCAAAAAAAAAAAAAAAAAAAAAAAAGAGCGGTAGACTGTTTACAAAGGGACAAAATGGCTCAGCAAAACTAATTGGTACCCTTCCCTTCCCATCAAAACTGGTCAGATGTGATTTCTAAGTTCAGATACAATTTATGATTCTTGCCCTTATAAACAGGCATATATAAGATGAATTGAAAATCAATTATTTTGTTAGTGAGTTTACATCTAGGTTTTGTAGCTTTATGTGTGAGCTCAGACACATACTGCCACCTAAAAGAACACCACTCATTCTCTATTCTCTTAGCCTGCCTTATGTTCACCCTGCCTTATGCCATCCTCCTGTTCCTTGATTAATTCTGAGGGTTAGTTACTTCTGTTCTAGAGTTACTTCTACGCCATCTTCAAAAATAAAAGATTGATAGAAAACATAAAGCAAGAAAATATGTATAAGCTAAAATCTATAGAAATTCCCATCTGTTGTCTGTAGAAGTCATTTTGTAATGTTTTCAGAAAATAAGTAACTTTAGCCATCAACTCACCCTTTGGAAGACTCACAGGTTCTTTCCCATGTAAGAACTAAAGCCCAGGTTATTGGCTCCGATTCTGAAGGGCCCAGGTTTGCTGTGGTCAGGCCAACCAAACTCACATAATCAGGTCCTTACATCCTTTTTCATGGGAGATGGTGAATTTCCTGATAAACCTTACTAAGAGGACCTCAGTACCACCAAAGATAACTCCTTCAGGAAAAGTATGTTAGCATTCTTCCTTTCTGACTTATTTGTTCACAATCCACTAGAATACTTCTGACTGTAGGTTCTATTACCCTAAAGGTCTTAGTTTCTCTTGTAACACATGTTCATGGGTGCTTTGATCTAGAGACAAAATACTTAACATTGGCAGGCACTTGCAAACTAAGGGGAATGAGCTCCCCCTCTAAATACACACAAAGGAGTTGTGATCACGGTAATGTCAAATTTAATTCTTGTATACTTCTTGAATATAGTAGAAAAGAGTAACAAATGCCAAATGAAGACTGCCTTTGCTGTTAATCTGATCACATGCCTATATATATGTACCAAAAATTTATTTATTGTCTTACCACTTCTTTGGGGGCAGATAGAGTTTAAAATACATTTTATTACCAAATGGAAACATTCTCAGTTTTAAGAAAAGTCATTTTCTAGCTGGGCGTGGTGGTGCATGCTTGTAATCCCAGTACTTGGGAGGCTGAGACAGGAAGATCCCAGGTTCGTGGCTAGCTTCAGCTACTTAATGAGGCCCTACTTGATGAGACCCTGTTTCATTTTTTATTTTATTTTATTTTACTTTATTTTATTTATTTTATTTTTGTGGTACTGGGGATTGAACCCAGGGGCATTCTACTTCTGAGCTACACCCCCAGCCCTATTTTTTATTCTTTATTTTGAAACAGGGTCTTGCTAAGTTGTGGAGGGCCTCACTAAGTAACTGAGGCTGGCTGCGAACCTGCAATCCTCCTGTCTCAGACTCCCAAGTACTGGGATTACAAACATGCGCCACCATGCCAGGTGAGACCCTGTTTCAAAATAAAGAATAAAAAATAGGTCTGGGGGTGTAGCTCGGAGGTAGAATGCCCCTGGGTTCAACCCCCAGTACCACACACAC
>PVJS01045160.1:0-16355 GCA_004027185.1 Glis glis
AAAAAGAATGTTATTAGCAGCCAGGCGTGGTGGCGCACGCTTGTAATCCCAGTACTTGGGAGGCGAAGACCGGAGGATCTGGGTTCGCGGCCAGCCTCAGCTACTTAGTGAGGCCCTCCGCAACTTCGTGAGACCCGGTTTCAAAATAAAGGATAAAAAATAGGGCCAGGGGTGTAGCTTGGAGGTAGAACACCCCTGGGTTCAATCCCCAGTACTGTAAAAAAAAAAAAAAAAGAAAGAAAATATTGAGGTGGAATTCACATAGCATAGAGCAACCACTTCAGAGTGTACGGTCTAGGCTGTGGGTGTAGTTGGGCTGTGGGTGTAGTTCATGGTGAAGAGCTTGCCTAGCGTGTGCAGGGCCCTGGGTTCAGTCCCCAGCACACACACAGTGTACAGTTCAGTGGCATTTAGTGCCATAGTAATGTTAGCATACTGACGTGTCAAGTTCCATTAGCCCCTCCCCTGGCCCCTCCCCAGCCCCTGACTACCACCAGCCTGCTTTCCATCTCTGCGTGGACCTTTCTAGGTGTTTCCTGTACATGGAATCATGGGTTATGGGGCATCTCGGGTCTGGCTTCTCCCCCTCAAGGTCTTCAAGGTGGACCCATCTGTGATGTGTGTGTGAACACTGAGTTCCTGTTTATGACTGAATAGTGTTCCATATGTCGTTTGTGCATCCCCTGTTGATGGACACCACTTTTGCTTACTGTGGCGGTGTAGCATGGGCGTGAATGCACAGGCATTTGCTTGAGTTCTCTGTTCGCTTCTTCTGGGCAGGCACCCACCTGGGAGTTGGCATTGCTGGGCATCGCATGGAGGTTCTGTTAAAGTCTTCGTGAAACCCCTTCTTTCTTTTGTTTTTTTGGAGTAGTTTATTAACTGATTTAAAAATATACATAGCGTAAAAGTTACTTTATCTTTTTTTTTTTTTTTTTGCGGTACCAGGAATTGAACCCAGGGGCGTTCTACCTCCGAGCTACACCTCCGGCCCTATTTTTTTTTATGCTTTATTTTGAAACCAGGTCTCACAAAGTTGCGGAGGGCCTCACTAAGTAGCTGAGGCTGATCGCGAACCTGGATCCTCCGGTCTCCGCCTCCCAAGTACTGGGATTACAAGCGTGCGCCACCACGCCCGGCTACCATTTTATCTTTTTAAAAACTTTTGCAATATTGGGAATTGAACCTAGGATCTCACACATGCTGGGCAAGTGCTCTACCTTTGAGCTCCACCTCCAAGCCCTTTTTTTTACTTTGAGTCAGGGTCTCACTAGATTGTGCAGGCTGGCCTCAAACTTGCAATCCTCCTGCCTCTGCTTCCTGAGTAGTTGGGATGATAGGCATGTGCCATCACACCCGGCCATTGTTCATCTTATTTATTTGTTTGTCTATTTATTTTGGCAGTACTGGGGATTGAACCCAGGGACATTCTACCTCCGGGCTACACTCCCCAGCCCTATTTTTTATTCTTTATTTTGAAATAGGGTCTCACTAAGTTGCAGAGAGCCTCACTAAGTAGCTGAGGCTGGCCGCAAACCTGTAATTCTCCTGTCTCAGCCTCCCAAGTACTGGGATTACAAGTGTGCACCACCACGCCTGGCTAAGGAGGGAGTTTATAAAGTGTTCAGGAAGCTGGGTGCAGTGGTGCACGCCTTTAATCCGAGTACTTGGGAGGCTGAGACCAGAGGATCACAGGTTCATGGCCAGCTTTAGCAACCTCATGAGGCCCTCTGCAATTTAGCAAGACCTGGTTTCAAAATAGAAAATAAAATAGGGCTGGGAGTGTAGCTTGGAGGTAGAATGCCCCTGGGTTCAATCCAGGGGCATTTTATTTCAGGATAGAATTGACTTCATCCAGACTGGCGTGTACCTGGTTTGTCTCAAGGGGATAGCAACGGTGTCAGGCACATCCCTGGTGCTGCTGGCACACGGTCCCTTTGCAAGGCTCCACACACCACTGTAAGGTTTTTTCTATTTGTTTCTGTTAGTGGGAATTGAACCCAGGGGCATTCTACTTCTAAGCCCCCCCACCCCCCTTTTTTGGTAGTATTGGGGATTGAACCCAGGGACATTCTACCTCTGAGTTACACCCCTAGCTCTTTTTTTGTTTTGAGACAGGGTCTCAGTAAGTTGCCGAGGCTGGCGTCAAACCTGTGATCTTCCTGTCTGAGACTCCCAAGTATTGGGATTACAGGTGTGCGCCACCACACCCAGCACTCCCAGCCCTTTTTATTATTTTTTTTATGTTGAAACAGAGTCTTCCTAAGTTGCAGAGGGCCTTGCTAAATTGCTGAGGCTGGTATCAAACCTGCAGTCCTCCTGTCTCAACCTCCCAAGTACTGGGATTACAAGTGTGTGCCATGATGTCTGGCTCCCCAGGTTTTCTTACTTTGAAACAGGGTCTTGATAAATTGCCCAGGCTGGCTTTAAACTCATGAGCCTCCTGCCTCAGCCTCCTGAGTTGCTGGGATTATAGACCTGCAAACCAGGAATAACTGTGCCTAGCTGTCTCTGGGATCATTTTTATTTTATTTACTTATTTATTTTTGTGGTACTGGGGATTGAACCCAGGGGCATTCTACCTCCGAGTTACATTCCCAGACTTTTATTATTTTTTGTTTTGAAACAAGGTCTCACTAAGTTGCTGAGGCTGTCCTTGAACCCGAGATCCTCCTGTCTCAGCCTCCCAAGTACTGGTATTATAGGTGTGGGCCATCATGCCTAGCTTCTGGGATCTTGGTGCCGTTCCATTGATCCATTTGTCTGTTTTCTTCCTCATACCACACTGTCTTGATTATTGCAGCTTTATAGTAATTCTTGAAGGCAGATAGTGTCAGTTCCTCTTTGTTGTTCAGTATTGTGTCGGCTATTGTAGTTTTTTTGTCTCTCCATATAAATTTGATTGATTGATTGATTGATTGCGGTACTGGGGATTGAACCCAGGGGCATCCTACCTCCAAGCTATACCCCCAGCCCTATTTTTTTATTCTTTATTTTGAAACAGGGTTTCACCAAGTAGCTGAGGCTAGCCACGAACCCAGATCCTCCCATCTCAGCCTCCTGAGTACTGGGATTACAAGCATGCGCCACCACACCTGGCTTTCCATATAAATTTTAGAATCAGTTTGTTGGTATCTACAAAACAATATCCTGGGATTTGGGTTGGTATTGTATTTAATCTACAAATGAAAGCAGAAGAGAAGACATCTTGGCAAAATTGAGCTTGTCTATCCATGAACATGGAATATCTCTCCATTTATTCAATCCTTTTTTGATTTATCAGTGTTATACTTTCGCTCATATAGATCTCAAACATATTTTATTAGGTTTATAATTAAATATTTCATTTTTAGAGATGTTAATGAAAACAGTATTGTTTTTAATTTTGGATTCCACTTGTGCATTGCTGATATATAGGAAAGTGGTCATCTTTTGTTTACTAATCTTGTATCCTGCAACCTTGCTATAATTACTCCTCCTCCTCCTCCTCTGTGACAATGAGGAAGGAACCCAGAGGAATTTTATCTCTGAGCTACACCCCTTGCCATTTTTAATTTTTTATTTATTTTCTTAGTACTGAGGATTAAACCCAGGAACATTCTACCTCCAAGCTGTACACCCAGCCCTTTTT
The DNA here is from genome assembly GCA_004027185.1 of Glis glis. Classification (NCBI taxonomy): domain Eukaryota; kingdom Metazoa; phylum Chordata; class Mammalia; order Rodentia; family Gliridae; genus Glis; species Glis glis. The sequence goes on from PVJS01045160.1 coordinate 3,632, forward strand.
TATTTTTTGTTTTGGAACAAGTCTTGCTAGGTTGCTGAGAGTCTCACTGTGTTGCTAAGCTGTCCTTGAACCTGTGATCCTCCTGTTTCAGCTTCCCAAATACTAGTATTACAGGTGTGCGCCACCATGCCTAGCTTATTTTATTTTTGTTTGTATTTATTTTTTGTGGCAATGGGAATTGAACTCAGGGGCATTCTACCTCCGAGCTATACCCCCAGCCCTATTTTATTTTGAAACAGGGTCTCACTAAGTTGCAGAGGGCCTCACTAAGTTGCTGAGGCTGGCCATGAACCTGCAATCCTCATTTCAGCCTCCCAAGTACTGGGATTACAAGTGTGTGCCACCACGCCTGGTTCCTTGTTTGTACTTATATTATTTTGTGGTACTAGGGATTGAGCCCAGGAACATTCTATCTCTGAGCTACACCCCTGGACCTATTTTATTTTTATTTTGAAATGGTCTCCTTAAATTGCTGAGGGCCTCGCTAAGTTGCTGAGGCTGGTCATGAACCTGCGATCCTCCTGCCTCAGCCTCCCAAGTATTAGGATTTACAGGCATGTGCCACCACATCTGGCTTATTATTTTTATTATTTTAAATTTTGAAACAGGGTCTTGCTTGGTTGCTGAGAAGTCTCACTATGTTGCTGAAGTTGTCCTCAAACCTGGGATCCTCCTGTCTCAGCCTCCAAAGTACTGGGATTACCAGCGTGTGTGACCACACCCGGCTTCTTGTTTTTTTTGTGTGTGTGGTACCGGGGATTGAACACAGCGGCGTTCTACCTCTGCGCTAAGCCCCCGGCCCTATTTTTTATACTTTTATTTTGAAACCGGGTCTCACAAAGTTGCGGAGGGCCTCACTAAGGAGAGAGAGAGAGACTGGGAGAGAGAGAGAGAGTGAGGGAGCTGAGGCTGGCCGCGAACCCGAATCCTCCGGTCTCCGCCTCCCAAAGTACTGGGATTATAAGTGTGCGCCACCACGCCCGGCTTTCTTGTGGGTTTTTGTATACTGAATAAGCTTTTATTGTATCCTGGACTATGGGACCCTGGGCTTTATTTAGAAAGTGAAGACGGTTACTTTCTTTCATCAGGCCTGGCCAGATGAGGCTGTGGTTCTAGCTTGGGCTGCAGCCACCATCTAAGAGCAGCTGTGCCTTGGAAGCCTGTGCCGCTCCTCTGCACTGCCCAGCCAAGTGCTGCCTGCTTGGCCTCGTCCCGGTGGCTTGTGGGTTCTGCTGCCCCTGGGCTCCCTGCTCTGTCCATGTGGCAAGAGCACTGCCTGGCTCCCCTGCTCTGCCATGACTGTCGTTGCCCGCCCCCTGGTGGTGGGAGGGAGAACAGAAGCGAGGCGGCAGTGGCGACCTTTCCCCTGGCAAGGTCCCTGCCACTCCTTTTCTGATTCATTGGTTAGTTAGGAGTGTGGCACTTCCAACTTCAGATGTTCTGACCATTCCAAATTCCCTCCGTGTTAATTCCTGATTTCATCCCAGCCACTGTGGTTGGAGAAACATTTACTGGGTGACTTTGGGCCTAACACATCGGTCTCTTGGGCAATAACCCCTGTGCCCTCAGAAGAGGGCTGTTTTGCTGTTGCCAGGTGGAGGTGCCTCAGAGACATCTGTGGGTCTAGTTGGGCCAGAGGTCGCCAGGTTTCCCATTTCCTTGATTTCTGCCCAGTTGGATCCATTACAGAAAGTAGGGACACTGACATCTCCAACAATTACTGTCGGATTGTTCAGTCCCACCTTTTTTTTTTTTTTTTTTTTTTTTTGCAGTACCAGGGATTGAACCCAGGGGCATTCTACGTCCAAGCTACACCCCCAGCCCTATTTTTTTTAACTTCTTATTTTGAAACAGGGTCTCACTAAGTTGCGGAGGGCCTCACTAAGTAGCTGAGGCTGGGCGTGAACCTGGATCCTCCAGTCTCAGCCTCCCAAGTACTGGGATTACAAGTGTGCGCCACCACGCCCAGCTCTCAGTTCCCTTTTAATCCATTCTGACAGTCTCTCTGCCTTTGATTAGAGAGTTTAAGCTATTTACATTATAGTAAAAGATTTCTGCCATGTGAACTTGTGTGTGTGGGTGGTACTGGGCATTGAATGTAGAGGCATTCTACATCTGAGCTACACCCGTAGCCCTATTTTTAAAATTTTTATTTTGAAACAGGGTCTCACTAAATTGATGAAAGTCTCACTACTTGCTGAGACTGTCCTCGAACCTGTGACCCTCCTGCCTCTGTCTCCCAAGTACTGGGATTACAGGCATGCACCACCACAACCTATTTTTTTTTTTTTTGAAACAGGGTCTTGCTAGGTTGCTGAGAGTCTAAGTTGCTGATGCTGGTCTTGAACCTGCAATCTTCCTGTCTCAGCCTCCCAAGTACTGGGATTACAACGTATCAATGTTTTGCTTTTGAATGTTGTATCTTTATTTGTATGTCTTGTTTCTTGACTTCTCCATTTCTGTTTTTTTTTTTGGTGTGTGTGTGTGTGTGTGTGTGTGTGTGTGTGTGTGTGTGTGTGTTAAAATCCAGGGTGCTAGCCGAGCATGGTGGCACACGTTTGTAATCCCAGTAACTTGGGAGGCTGAGACAGGAAGATCACAGGTTCGTGGCCAGCCTCTGCAACTTGTGAGGCCCTCTGCAACTTAGTGAGACCCTGTTGCAAAATAAAAAATAAAATTGGGGTGGGGTTATAGCTCAGAGGCAGAATGCCAGAGTTCCATCCCCAGCACCCCCCCCAAAATCCAGGGTGCTCTACTACACCCCCAGCTCTCCCCCTTTTTTTCTTATAATACTGGGGATTGCATTCAAGGGCATTCTAACCTTGAGCTACATCCACAGCCTTATTTTTTTATTTTGAAATAGGTCTCACTAATTTACTGAGGCTGGTCTTGAACCTGGGATCCTCCTGTGTCAGCCTCCCAAGTATGGGGATTACAGGCATGAGCCGCCATGCCCAGCTTTTTTTCTTTCATAATTTTGAAACAGGTTTTCACTAAATTGCCAAGGCTGGCCTTGAACTTGTGGTCCTCGTCTCTGCCTCCCAAGTACTGGGATTGTTGTGCACCACCATGCCCAGCTTTATTTCTACCTTTCAGACTTCTAGTATTTCATTTAAAACCCCATCTTTCGTTTACTGTATTTTGAGCTATTGTTTTTTTTTTTTTTTTTTGCGGTACCGGGGATTGAACGCAGGGGCGTTCTACCTCCGCGCTACACCCCCGGCCCTATTTTTTATACTTTATTTTTTGAAACCGTGTCTCACGAAGTTGCAGAGGGCCTCACTAAGGAGAGAGAGAGAGAGAGAGAGAGAGAGAGAGAGAGAGAGAGACAGGGAGAGAGAGAACGAGAGAACTGAGGCTGGCCGCGAACCCGGATCCTCCGGTCTCCGCCTCCCAAAGTACTGGGATTACAAGCGTGCGCCACCACGCCCGGCTTGAGCTATTGTTTTTTAAAAAGGTTGCTGTTGGGACTTCTTTTTATTTATTTATTTAGTCTTTGTGATACTGGGGATTGAACCCAGGGGCATTCTACCTCTAAGCTACACCCCAGTCCTTTTTATTTTTTGTTTTGAAATGGTCTCACTAGGTTACTGAAAGTTGAGGTTGTCCTCGAACCTACGATCCTCCTGTCTCAGCCTCCCAAGTACTGTGATTACAGGTATGCACCACCCTGCCTGGCCTGCTGTTGGGATTTCAATGAATGTCTTAACTAAAAGGGTCTGGTTTGGGTCAGTAGTAATGAATCTCATGTGTGCACAGTCTTTGATCCAGTGTGTTCGGCTTTTGCCTGAGCCACAGATCACATTTGTGTGTGCTGTAAGCCATCCATTAACACTCTTGTAATTACTATTTTACAAATCAGATATGTTAAAAACAAAAATAAGGTCAGGTGTGGTGGTGCACACTTGTAATCCCAGTACTTAAAAGGCTGAGATACGTGCGATCCTTAGGAGGATCGGACATTCGCCTCCAGCCTCAGCTACTTAGTGAGGCCTCCGCAACTTCACGAGACCGTTTCAAAATAAAGGAAAAATAGGGCTGGGGGTGTAGCTCAGAGTTAGAATGCCCTTGGGTTCAATCCCCAGTACCGCAAAAAAAAAAAAAAAAAAAAAAAAAATTCCATTTTTTTCTCATTTTTATCCAGAGCCTCATGCATGCTGGGCCAGGGCTCCACCACTGCACCTGGATACTCTGTCTTTTGTACTTACCTATGTAGTCAGTTTTACTGATGTTTCTATTTTTTCACGTGGACTTGTGGATGGTATCTTTCAGTTTTGCCTGAAAGACCCTGTCAGTACTTTCCCTCCTCCTAAGGGCAGATCTGCTAGCAATATAGAAAAATTATATATAGAAAAATAGCTTTTGTTTATCTGGAAACGCACTAACTTCTTTTCTTAAGGTGGCTGTGTGGTCCCAGGTGTCTTGGTTAGCAGGCTCCCTCTGGCACTCTGGGTGGGCTGGTGTCTGCCTTCTGGCCTTCATGGCTTCTGCTCAGAAGCTGGCCTGGAGGGCCCTTCTGTGGGCTGCGCTGGTCTCTTGCGGTCAACATCTGTCTTCCATGTCCAGTTTGATTACAACGCAGCTAAGTGTGGATTTCTTAGTGTGTTGAGCTTAATGTGTTTCATCAAATTTGGCCAACCTTCAACCATTATCTCTTCAGATAGTCTTCCTGTCCCTTCCTTGCCGGGCTCCAACCTGTGATCCTCCTGCCTCAGCCTTCCAAGCATCTGGGAAGACAGGTGCACACCACCACAGCAGATTCCTTTGCTCTGTGAACATAAACTTATAGAAGCTGGTTTGAAGCTGGGCATGGTGGCACACACACCTGTAATCCCAGTACTTGGGAGGCTGAGACAGGAGGATCACAGGTTCAAGGACAGCTTTAGCAAGTAGTGAGACTCATCAACCTAGGGAGACCCTGTTTCCAAATAAAACGAAAAATAGGGCTGGGGGTGTAGCCCGGAGGTAGATAGCCCCTGGGTTCAATCCCCAGTAGCTAAATAAATAAATATTAAAACAACTTAGGAGAGAAAAAAGCTCTTTAGGATGAAGTTTTTAGGTGGCGCACCTTATCTCAGTCACACGTTGTGCCCTCCTGGGAGGGACTGTCCATGTACAAAGAGCATTTTAATTAATTTATTTATTTCTTTACACATAACTGAAAGTGATGTTACAGTACATAAGTTATTTACAACTGTGCAGTAATGTGTTGCAAAATAAATTATCTAGAAGGCAGCAAAAGTACATTGTGAATGTATATAAAACTGTACAGCGTTTGCGGATACACTCTTTATAGGATTATTGGCTCTGTAGTGTTTCAAGTTACGTTCTCAGAAAGAGAAACAAAATGCCCAAGATTAAAGGAAAAAAATATACAAACCACGTGGATTTGACTCCATTAAAAACACTATTGGAGAGTCCTGGCTGAGTCCCTCTGCGGCCAGGCAGGCGCGGCCGGACCCTCACCGGCACCAGTGTCCCAGCGTCCCAGCCTGTCCAAGGATTGCGGCCGGCGGGCGCGCACCTGCCCCTCCGGCCGGGAGGTCACTGTTTGTGCGAGGTGGACGCCTTAGTTCGTTTCCTTTAGTTGATCAGAACCGAGCGAGGAATTTAAAAATGCACTCTTCGGCAACTCCTCCGGTGCCTGCGGTGGCTGGAAGAAGGGGCCCCGGCGCTGGTCTCCCGGTCCGGCCTCTTCACCCGCGCACGCGGGGCCGCCTCCTCGGCCAGCTGCTGAGGCTCCCGCGCATGCGCACACGCACGCGGCTGGAAAGAGGCGCTCTCCGCTCCCTGGCCCCGCGCCAGTCTGCAGGGGAGGCCGTGGCCAGGCGCAGTCCCTGGGCTCCTCCCGTGGCCGGCGCTCCCTCCTCCACTGCCGGGCTTGTCGGCAGCACGGGCGGCTCGTGCAGCCCTCGCCTGTGTCCTGCGCCCTCCCGTGGGGGTCACGCTGGCAGCAGCACAAAGTCGTCGTTGACGTCGACCATGGGCACGTAGAAGGAGGGCACCTCATTCACACACAGAGATTTGTGTCCGGCGGGGTCCAGCTCCTGCGCCTTCAGCTGCCACTCCATCCTCTGCACGGCGTTGAGGGCTGCGGCCTCGTGCTGCTGCCGCATCAGGAGGCACGTCTGCGGGAAAGGCGCGGTGAGCGCAGCTGCGACTGGGGACGAGGCCGGCCCGGCCCGCCCGCACTGCTGGCCCCTGCGACCCTGCCCGGGCCAGCTCACCTCCAGGCGCCACCGCAGCTCATGAGGATTCACAACAGCTATGTTTTCACTGTTTTTGCGTTGCTATTACTTGTGATACTGTTTTCTCTGCATTTACAGTAGAAACTAGGCCTTACTAAAAGTGCACCTAAGGGGCCTGCCTGTTCAACAATGAAGCTCAGGCCAGACAATGTCGCAGTGGCCGATTCTGACAGCCGTGTGCTACTGAATTGCTTGAGTTTGATGGACAGCCCCTGCGTTTCCAATTCTCTGGATTGTTCCAATAAGGAGTCTGGTCCATATCCCTAGGTTTTATTTTATTATTTATTTTGGTACAGGGATTGAACTCAGGGGCATTTTACCTCTGAGCTACACCCCAGTCCTATTTTTTTTTTTTTTTTTTTTTTTTTTTTTTTGCGGAACGGGGGATTGAACCCAGGGACATTCTACCTTCGAGCTACACCCCCGGCCCTATTTTTTATCCTTTATTTTGAAACCGGGTCTCACGAAGTTGCGGAGGGCCTCACTAAGTAGCTGAGGCTGGCCTCGAATCTGGATCCTCTGGTCTCCGCCTCCCCAGTACTGGGATTATAAGCGTGCGCCACCACGCCCGGCTCACCCCAGTCCTATTTTATTTTGAAACAGGGTCTCACTAAGTTGCTGAGAGCCTTGCTAAATTGCTGAGGATGGTCTGAACCTGTAATCCTCCTATCTCGCCTCCCAAGTACCAGGATCACATGTCTGCACGACCACACCCGGCTATTCCCAAATTTTAAAAGACTAAAATGCTCTAGATTAGGTGGAAAAAAAAATCTTGAAATTGAACAGGTACTGTCAGTTTTCTTAATGACCATCTACCAGCTCACACGAAATTTATTACTGCAGGGACAATGTGGCTTCCCCAGCCCCATCCCTACACAGATAATTTTTAATTCTAAAATTAATGATCACACTAAGCATCTTTTCATTAAGGTTTGGTTATTTTATCTCCCTTTTCTTGGACTGCCTCTTATATACTTTAATTTTGCTGGGCATAGTGGTTCATGCCTGTAATTCCAGTACTTGGGAGGCCAAGACAGGAGGATTGCAGGTTTGAGGCTAGCCTCAGCAACTCAGCAAGACCCTGCTTCAAAATAAAATAGGACTAGGGGTGTAGCTTGGAGGCAGAATGCCCCTGGGTTCAATCTCCAGTACCAAAAATAAATAAAATGAAAATAAATAAAAAAGAAAGGCAGGCAGGCTGGGGGTATAGCTCAGAGGCAGAATGTTCCTAGGTTCAAGCCCCAGTACCACACACACAAAATCAATCATATACTTTAATTTTTTGATCTACTTTACTGTTAAGAGTTCACATTAATGAAATAAAATGTGTGACATAAAAAGGTGCAAACTCTAATTTTAATGTGTTGGTCAAAAACCTATAGCTCTTCTTTTAGCGCTGCTCATGGCCCACCTGGTGGAAGGTGTGGGAGGGAGCTGTTCACCACCCCTGGAGTACAGACCCCAGCCCAGCCCCTGAACTGTCCCCGGGCTCACCTGCTGCGCAACTCATTGTTCTTGCACCTGCTGTTCTTTCTGTCCACTCCAGCACCTCTCTGAGCAAACTGCCATGGCATGCCAACTGCTAACACTGACATTTTTTTTTTTTTTTTGTGGTACCGGATTGAACCCAGGGGCGTTCTACCTCTGAGCTACACCCCTGGCCCTATTTTTTACACTTTATTTTGAAACCGGGTCTCACGAAGTTGCAGAGGGCCTCACTAAGTAGCTGAGACTGGCCGTGAACCCGGATCCTCCGGTCTCTGCCTCCCAAGTACTGGGATTACAAGCGTGCACCACCACGCCCAGCTTTAACGCTGACATCTTGAAATACCACCGACTCTAACGTGGGGGGCTGGGATTGGGGTGTTTGGGGTCACTCCCCTCTGAAAATGGAGCATCAAGCATAGGGCAACTGTCAAGGACAGACACCGACTTTTGTCTGCAGTTTTCTTTCCTTTTTTGTGGTACTGGGGATTGGACCAGGGGCATTCTACCTCCAAGTTACACCCCCCGTTTTTGTTTTGAAACAGGGTCTCACTCACTAAATTGGTGAGGCTGGTCTTGAATCTGTGATCCTCCTGTCTCAGCTTCCCAAGTACTGGGATTACAGGTGTGTGCCACCTGTAATCTGGCTTTGTCTTCAGTTTTCTGTCAAGTTACTGCTTTCAGGGTCTCTCCAGGTCTCATAGGTGTGCAGATGAACAGCCCAGTTCTTGCTAATCTGTCTCCTACCCTTCCTCTTATCCACTGCACTGCCAGCACTTGCAGAGCAGTGTGGTGGTGGGGTGCTGTGACTTCTGAGAAGGGCTCAGGGTCAGGTCCCATCGAGGTCAGAAGGATCCACAGCGCACCTGTGTGGCCCGCCTGGGAGACCCGGCCTCCAGCACTCACCTTCATGCGGTCGTACTTGTCGTCCACGTCCTGCAGCCAGGAGATGAACTGGCGGGCGTTGAAACGATCTCGCACCGACTTGTTCTCGTCACCCTGTGGAGATCAAATATGGGGCGTGTGGGGGCGTGGCGTTCCAGTCCTTTACCAGAGTCCTTTACCTCCTTCATCCCAGGATCCACAGGTTTTAATTCCTTCAAGGGCCAAGGGGAATGATCTGGCCCTTCTCCCCCAGTAGTTTACTAAAATGCCCTGGGGGGAGGCTGTTCCTGGGCACTAGTGGCCACCAGCTCAGCCTTGGATCTGTCTGGTTGAGCAGCCCGCCAGCCACATAGGACCTGCCCCAATGGCAGCCAGGGCTTCCTGCATGGGTGCCACTGCTCCTTGTGCATGAGCCGTGTGTCCTGGGAGGGATGGAGCAAGGTTCCCCGAGCCCTGGTCTCTAATCCAGAGGCTCAAGAAGACAGCAGAGGGTTCATGGAAAAGCTGGTGATCCCATCGGTTCAGATTTCTTCCCTAGGAACTAATTTTTCTTCTTTAAAAAGAATGTTTGAGAAGCCCGAGGCAGGAACCGAGGGTCCTCAGTGGCCGGCAGGATCAGCCTCTCGGCGCCTCCCCTCTGTACAGAGCTTGAGCTTTACGACTTGGGGTCCTGGCTTCATCCTCTTCATACAACCTGTTTTCACCCTAACAGATTGTCTGCAAACAGGGACCAGGCCACACGGTACCCCGGGGAGGGATGAACTTGGAGCCGGGAGCTGGACTCCCAGTTTTGCTGACTTGGTTTGCTGGGCCTCGCCAATACTGGTCCCATACGTGGCACCATGTCCTGAGCACATGGTGCCATGGTCTGAATAGTACCGAGGAAATGGGGTCCAGGCACACACATGTTGAGCAGGGCTGTGGCTCTGCTGAGGTGGGACTGCACAGAAGGCAGGAACAGAATACTCTGGAGGGACTGGTGCAGACCATCTAAGCCAGAGGAAGGCCGGCCAGGACAGCACCCATGGAAGACTCAGGCTCAGAGGAAGATGGAGGGGTGGAGGAGAGCCAGACACCTGGCAGACCTGAGCCACAATCAGAAAGCCTAGAGATGTTTCCCAAGGCTGGGAGTCCCTTGCCGAGCTCCCCTGAAGAGAGCGGGGGTAGGGAAGGTGGACCTGGTGGCCAGTCCTATGTCACAACATTCAACAGGTCCAGGGTGGGAAGGCCAGATGGGGAGAGCACTTGAGGGGGGACCCAGGGCAGTGGCCTATGCCCTGAGGCTCCAACCTGCCCTAGGCCCAGACAACCCATGCCCTGGGAGTGAAAGCCTTGCTAAGCAGCCTTGGTGCCGGGGGAGGGGGGCCTGGGAGCTCCCAGCCTGTGGCCACAGAGCCCTGCTGCCTCCATCGTCCATTGTTCAAGGCCACGACTGTGCCAGCTCTGGCTCTTTAGCTACAGACTGAGATGGAAGTTAAAAAAGTCACAGCTGGGTGTTTGTGGCATATGCCTATAATCCCAGTACCTGGCAGACAGGATTGCAGGTTCAAGGCCAGCATTAACAACTTAGTGAGGCACTGTTTCAAAATAAAAAAAAGGGTTGGAGGTATACCTTGGAGGTACAATGCCCCTGGGCTAAATTCTCAGTACCCACGTGCCCCCCCAAAAAAAGTCACCCTGCTGCCTATGAGAGGAGGGACAGCTACTCATCCTAATCACGCATACAGATGTTTCGGAGGATTTTTTTTTCCCCTGCGGTACTGGGGATTGAACCCAGGCACATTCTACCTCTGAGCTATATCCCCCAGCCCTGTTTTTATTCTTAATTTTGAAACAAGGTCTCACTAAGTTGCGGAGAGCCTAAGTAGCTGAGGCTGGCCACGAACCTGGATCCTCCAGTCTCAGCCTCCCAAGTACTGGGATTACAAGTGTGCGCCACCACACTCAGCTCAGAGGAAATTTAAAGACTCTGTTAGAAACTGAAACTCACTGAGGCTCAGCCGGGTGGCCTCCGGGCCTCGTCCCTGCTCCACGCCTGCCTCCTGTCCTTTCTGGAGCTACCTGAGGCTGGGGGCAGACTTGCAAGTCTCTGGAAGCCCCTGTCCAAGTGCATAATCTATGGAGTGCAGGCCAGAGGGGAGTGCTGCAGGGCTGTAGGGGTTCAAGGTCGCTTCCTGCTACACTGCCTGGTATGCAAGGCTTCCCACTTCTTGGCAGAGAGGTCCTGGAAAGAGGGCAAGCGAGTGTCCCCAGCCCAGGAGGGCCACCGACCTGGCTTTCTAGAGGCATGTTGTAGACCTCAGAGTCCAGGAGCATTGTGCAGGCGCTGAAGGGCACTGCCTGGTTGGCGATGGTCCTGGCCGCCCGGCAGTGAACCCGCAGGATCTCCTGCTCGCAGGATACGATCAGCTTCTCCTGGGGAGGAGAGGAGTGGGTGAGCGCAGGCACGCAGGCAGTGACCCCTGTGCCCGGGCCTCCTCTTACCCGTTCGATGCTGTGCTGTAGACGCAACTTTCCCCGCACCGCCTCCTGCTGCTTGAACAGCTCCTTCAGGGGCTCCGCCAGGGAGGGAGGGGGTGCTATCTGCAAGTGCAAAGGGAGAGGGGATTCAGTGGGGACGCACTAAGAGCAGACCTAAATTCAGACAGGTCCTAGCCCAGCATCCACCCAGGAACCTCCTGAGCCAGCGAGGAGACAGTGTGAAGGGAAGAGGCAGGGCACAGAGCACCTGAGGTCTGTGGCTCCTCATGGAAGGCAGGAGAGGAGACAGACAGGTGTGAGTGCCTGTCCTGGCCGAAGACGCAAGGAAAACAGGGTGGAGAAGCCCAGTGGGGTCCAGTGAAGGCTCATGTGCTCTGACATGGAACATGATCACTGTCTGAACCAGCCCATCTGGCCCCTGTGGAAGAGGATCTGAGGCTACTGGCTATGAGCACACTGCCTAGGTAATGAGGGGGGAATGGGGGAGCACACTGCCTAGGTAATGAGGGGGGAATGGGGGAGACCAGGCTTCTGCAGTGCTGGACAGAGATGGGGTAGCGTGGGATCAGCCTTCTAAAGCAACTGCAGTGTACACAGGGCCTGGGCAGTCACATGTATGCTCGCCATTGTCCACCAAGGAACCATGTGGTGGCAATAAGGCTGGGCGGGGAGGCCGTGATGGGATGGGGCATCCTGGGGGCCGCAAGGTGCACTCAGAAGAAAGGTACAGGAGAGCATCCCTCATCCAAAGCTGGAGTGGTCTGCACCACAAAGCCAGCACTGGCGATACTGGCAGCACCGCAGCTGCAGTTCACAAGACAGCAGCAGGAGACAAGGTGCCCAGCAGGAGGCAAATACCCCAGAATGGCTGCTGCAGGTGAGACTGGCATGGACCCCAATGTCAGAGGGCAAAAAGATTTTTTTTTTTTTGCAGTACTAGGGATTGAACCCAGGGGCATTCTACTTCTGAGCTACATCCCCAGCCCTGTTACTTTTTTTTTTTTTAATTTTGAAACAGGATCTCACTAAGTTTCCGAGGGCCTAAATAGCTGAGGCTGGCCGCAAACCGGCAATCCTCCTGTTTCAGCTTCCCAAGTGCTGGGATTACAAGCGTACGCCACCACCCCCGGCTTCAAAAAGAATTTACATATTGTCTCAAAGTCTCTTTCCCTGGATGTGGATGAATTACAAATGAGAAGACAGTAACGTCCTAGTGGAGAAGCCTGGCCAACAGCACCCAACCCAGGTGCTCCAGGTGAGTCACCAGGGGCCTATAGTCTTAAGACATGTCCAGAAGCCCACACCATGACTATGGGATTCTTGCCCCAAACATGTTCTCCCAGTCCCATCATGGGACACCTGTCTGGACAGGTGATCAGCACACCCTGAGAGTATCCTTGTGGAAGACGGGACAGGAAGGCCTGCCACAGACCCCACCCATGATTGAACCATATACCTACCCTGTGGCTGGCATCAGGAGGGCTCCTGCAAACTCTCTGCTGCTCTGGGCTTTGAACTTTTCAGTTAATCTAAAATTAGTCCAAAACTAAAAATTTGGCTAGGTCATTCAGCCGCAAACCCTGCCCATCATGTCTTTTTTTTTTTTTTTGCGGTACCAGGGATTG
>PVJS01045161.1:0-16354 GCA_004027185.1 Glis glis
TCTCTCTCTACTTAGTGAGGCTTCCACAACTTCGTGAGACCCGGTTTCAAAATAAAGTATAAAAAAATAGGTCCGGGGGTGTAGCGCGGAGGTAGAATGCCCCTGGGTTCAATCCCCGGTACCGCAAAAAAAAAAAAAAAAAAGAAACTCAGAGACTGTCAACAGCAGGAAGCCCTTATGACCCCCTGAATGGAAGAGACAAAGGAGTGAGTCAGTGTGGGAACCAGGGCTGGTATCACGTGGTAGAAGGTGGAATCACATCACTCTCATTGGGGGAGGGGGGCGGATGGCAAACAAGCAGGCTCCCGACATGAATGGCTCACCTGCAACTTCTCCCTCCTCTCTTCCCTGCCTCCCAGACAACTCTTCCTGTGCAAACCTACCAGAACCCCTCAATAAGGAAAGGAGATACTCAGCTCACAAGGATTGGCCTCGCACATGCTCACAGGAGAGCAGTGAAACGTTGGATCAGCCTGTCCCAGGACTGGCACAGAAAGCTACGCAGTAGGAAAGAGCGTTCCTGGGTATATGCAGGACATAGAAGAGCACGCTATGAAAGGTTATAAATGCCTAATATATACCTCCCCTAGTGCACATTCCTCTATTTGGTTTTTGGCTTTATTGTTTCAAAACAACCAATGATTATTGGTTCTTCCAGATCATAAAATTCCTCTATCACAAAAAACATACATAAATATTTTTTATTTCATACACATGCTACAATTAAGAGTTGTGTATAATTTATTAACATTAATTTCTCTTTACAAAAGATAAAGTATTCTTTCTCTCAGCTTAAAATGGAGTTACTGTGAAAATGATTTTCACCTAAATTAGTTTTCCATTTTATTCCCTGCTGCTAGTAATGAAAATACATCTCCCAGCAGTGATGAAAGCATAATTTCTGATGGTTCACAGCAAAAAGAGTTTTCACTTTTGATAAACTGGGTACAGTCAAAAGTATAATCACAGAGCTGAGGCTATTTTATTTCAGTTGAATGCATCTTTAAATTACATATTGAAGAACTTTTTCCAGCAATCATTTCATAATTTTTAAATTTCTGTGATCTATTAACTAATTTAATAAAATGTTGTTTTATCAATACCCTCAAAATGATCACTGATATTTTTAATATTATCTTTGGATGGATTAATACTTTAAGTAATACATTAAAAACACATATAAACATATATTCTAAATATAGCCAATTCTGATTTATTATTATATTTTATTTCAGGAATTTTTACTAAATTTTTACCAATATACTTTAAGCAATCTAAAATTCTATTGTTTCAATGGTAGCCTTTCAGAAAAAAAATAAAATTTTTAAAAATGTAAACTGATACTCTAGAATATAAATTCACTAAAGAAACCACTGCATGCCATGCTTCTCCCTTCTATGTCTAAAATGCCTCCAATACAACCCGAGGACAATGAAGAAGTATGTTCTGTGCAGTCCTGCTACTAGCCAGGGCAGTCAGCGTTTAGTTGTAATAGGCAAATTATATTCTCTACCCTCAATACATGGTCATCAGGGACCTTTTTAAAGTCACTATCCTCTGCTTGTTCTGAGCAGGATTTCGTACAACTTTTTCACTGTCACCCGACTTCCCAATCTCCTTGATTTTTATTGTTACTAAATTAGCAATAGTGGAAGATTAAGTAATCCATTGACTCCTCATGCCCTTAGAAAATAAAGTCGAATCTTATTAAAATGCCATACAAAGTTCTTCATGACCTAGCTCTTCTCTGCCTCATCTCCTACTGTCCCATCTTTCCCACTTTGACTGCTATATTATCAAATAATACACAGCCCTCCAAACATATCATATTAATTATTTTGAACATGTTGTTCCTTCTAGCTGGAATGACCTTATCTGTATTAGTCCTTCTGGATGACTTCTCATTATTCAACACCCATGTAAATGATCATTTCCTCTGGGAAGCCCTCTGCATATAGTTAAGGCATCCCTCCTTAGATCATTAGAGAGTAGGGTGATTATTCATTTAGATGTAAAACTTTCCAGTGAGCATCTTAGAGGCATAGACCATGTGTTTTTCACTGTGCTTGCATGCTAGGTGCTCAACAAATACTCTACATTAGCTAGGAGATATTTATTACAAGGTCCAAAAACAAAGTGCATTTAAATGAAAAAGGTCTAATACATATTAAATGTATATTTAATGATGGCTTTTGATAGTTCCAATTTTCAAAATTTTAAAAAATAAGACATTATTTTATCAATGGTCTAGAAAGGAAATAGAATTACAAGTCTTCAGTATTCTGGCACTAAATACCTAAGCCAAAAATAAGTTGAGAGGTATGATGCTATGGATTTTTGTAATATTTTCCTAGATGAAACATATGCCACTCTAAAAATACGAATAAATAAGCGAGAAAACCCTAACCAACCTCTTTCTAAAATTCTAGAGTAATTGGGGTGGTAAGAATCTGTGAGACACATAAATCCATCCAAAACAAGGAATTTTCATTGCTATGATAGATCCTCATCTGCCTTCCTTGAACCTTTACTGCATATGTCAGTTCTTCCCTTCATTTGTCCATTTCAGTTCTTAAAAACATTTCTTCCTAATGCATAGCCACATTTTAACCCCATGAAGTCTCATAGCTGTTTTGCACCACAATGAGTACACTCAAGTCACTAAGTACACTGTGACTCTCCATCTTTGAAGTTAGCTGAACGCATTTTTGTCTTCAGGCTAATTTGGGGGCTGGACATATGCAATTTATGTATGATCGCTATTTATGTAAATAATTGGATCATAATTTGTGTGTGTATGTTATTGGTGATTGAGCCCAGGGGCATTCTACCACTGAGCTACATCCCATACCTGTTTTTAAAATTTTTTCACTTTGAAAAAGGATCTCACTACCTTGCTGAAGCTGTCCTCAAATCTGCAATCCTCCTGTCTCAGCCTCTCAAGTACTGGAATTACAGGTGTGTGCCATCATGTCTGGCCATAATTTTTATTTTATTTATTTTTTTGCGGTACTGGGGATGGAACCGAGGGGTAATCTACCTCTGAGCTACACCATCAGCCCTATTTTTTGTTCTTTATTTTGAAACAGGGTCTCACTAAGTTGCGGAGGGTCTCACTAAGTAGCTGGGGCTGGCCACGAACTCAGATCCTCCTGTCTCAGCCTCCCAACTACTGGGATTACAAGCGTGCGCCAACATGCCCAGCTGGCCATAATTTTTAAATACTTAAATAATCTGGACCCTGCAGCACTCTCCTAACACCCTAAATCCCATTGAAATAAGCCAAAGAGTACATGGTGTGCAAATGACCATCATCAAAAATAAGTGATAATAGAGTGTCAGCAACATTCGTGAAAACCAAAGGAAATTCTACTAGATAGAATATCCAAGAAAATGAAGAATATTAGCTGTGCAGAAGACTAGATACAATAGAACTACACAGAAAGATCCGCCAAAATTCTCATCAAGATTTTGGCTTGTTGCTAATTATCATGTGTGGGTAAGGGAACTACCTGAGGCTGGGGAAAGAACTAGCCTAAAAAAATTAGAAGGTAAAAAGAAAAAAACTTTAGCCAGGTGCAGTAGCATGGGAACCTGTAGTCTCAGGAGGCTGAGACAGGAAAATCTCTTGAACTCATGAGTTTAAGACCAGCCTGGGCAACATGGTAAGATCCTGGCTCAAAATAAATAAATAAAAAATTTTAAAAATCCCTGAAGTTCACATAAAACTGGGAATGGTGCCTATCTCCACTGGCCAGTGTACAAATCTTCATAATTCCTGAAGCATGGGGAAAATACCAGAGGATTTTGTCTCAGGATTGGGACAAAATTATCCCTCTTCTACATGCTGTTCTAGTCCCATATAGCAAAGCTAAAAAGTAATATCCAAAAGATCAAACTATTGTAAAGTGACCTACTCGTGATATTGAACAAACCTCAAAAAATATTTATAGAATAGAAATAAAAAATATCCAGCACTCATCTGGTAAACTCATGTTTGTCATCCAATCAAAATTTATCAGGGAAGCCGGGTGTGGTGGCCCACGCTTGTAATCCCAGTACTTGGGAGGCTGAGAAGGGAGGATCCGGGTTCGCGGCCAGCCTCAGCTACTTAGTGAGGCCCTCCACAACTTACTGAGACCCTGTTTCAAAATAAAGAATAGAAAATAGGGCTGGGGGTGTAGCTCGGAGGTAAAATGCCCCTGGGTTCAATCCCCAGTTCCAAAAAAAATATTTATCAGGGAAACAATTAAGCATAAAATGAAACCCATAATGGGAGTAATATCAATTCATCAATCTAGACCACATATATCACAGATGAAAGAATTGGTAGGCAAAACAGTAAAACAATCACTATAATGGTAATCCATGTGTACAATAAGATATAGAAAATGGACATATAAAGGAGAGATATGGAAGATTAATGATTATCAAAATTAAACTTCTAGAAATTAAAATCCATGTCTGAGATGAAAAATACTCTAGGTGGGATTAAAAGCACAATCTACATTCCAGAGGGTAAATAAAAAACACCAGTTTTTCTTCTTATTACATCTCTTTACAAAATCATTGACTCTTTTAAAACTATTATCAGTGTATTAAATTGTAGAGCTTGTAACATAAATACAAAGTGAAGATAGAATAACACAAAGGCCATCCTCTAAAAAAAGGAGGTATGGTTAATAAGCCAATAAAGGAGATAAACTGGAATCATAAAAATATCCAAATAAAGGAAGAATATAGAAAAAAGAATCAATGGGAGAAATAGCAAAAACATGTGATAAATTTAAACTTGACTATTATCAATAATCGCATTAAGGCAAAATGGTCTAAATAACTCAGTTAAAAGTAAGATATCACTAAAGTGACTAAAAAAGCAATATTCATCAATATACCACCTACTAGAAACACACATTACATATAAACAAACATATTGATTAAAAGTAAAAGATTGAAAACATTTACATAATTATGGTAATACCAAACTAAAGAAAGCTGGAGTAACTATAGTAACATCAGGCAAAGTAGATATGGCAAAGAAAAGCACAGGGATAAATAGTTGTATTTCAATATAGCAACAGGTCCACTCATCAATAAGAAATAATACTCCCAAATACTTATATTCCTAAAAAGAGGAATTCAAAAAAACTGTAAGCAAGAGCCAATAAGATTACAATGAGAAATAGAAAAATCCATAATTATAAGAATTCAACCTCTGTTTTCTATAATAGTTGAACAAGTAGAAAATGCTTCATGTTATAGAGAACTTAAACAACCTTATAAAAAATCTAACCTAATTAATATTTCTAGAAAATTCCCATCAACAACAGAAGACTATGCATGGAAAATTTAGCAGGATAGACTATATTCTAGGTCATAAAATCATTCCCAAAGAAGAAAAAATGGACATTATGCAAAGTATGGCCTCTAACCAACCACAGTGGAATAAAATAAGAAATCAATAACAGAAAGATATTGAAAGATATTTAGAAATTAGGTAGCACACTTTTAAATAATCTATGGGCCAAGGAGGAATTCAAAATTGAATGAGAAAATGAATTAGAAAATATTTTATATGAGCCGGGCGTGGTGGCACACACTTGTAATCCCAGTACTTGGGAGGCTGAGACAGGAGAATCACAGGGTTGCAGCCAGCCTCAGCTACTTAGTGAGGCCCTCCGCAACTTAGTGAGACCCTGTTTCAAAATAAAAGAATAAAAAATAGGGCTGGGGGGTGTAGCTCAGAGGTAGAATGCCTCTGGGTTCAATCCCCAGTACCAGAAAAAAAAAAAGAAAATATTTTACATGAGTGAAAATAAAACACAACATTAAAATGTGTGGGATTCCGCTAATGCTGCGGTTTAAGGGAAATAGAATAATACTGAAAACATATATTAGAAAGTTAAAAGGGTCTCAAATTAAAAATAATAACCTCACCTTTTAGTTCAAGACAAGAGAAAAATAAAGAGCAAATTGAACTCAAAGCAATGGAAACAAAATTATCAAGGTTAAATTAGTGAAATAGAAAAGAGAAAAAGCAGTAGAGGAATACAATGAAACCAAAAATTGATTCTTTCAGAACATTAATAAAATTGATGACCTTCTAACCATCTAAGAAAAATTTAGATCACATCTAATAATAAACTACTGAATGGTTTCCTGCTAAGTACAGGAACAGGTAAGGATGCCTTATACATAAGAGACTTAGGGAGAAATAACTATTATAATCATTGATATTAAATTCTACCCCATAATGTGTTCCCAGCCACTTGCTTATATCTAAGTTTCCTATATAGGAAATGACAGAAGATAGACATAGATAGACAGATTCATCAACTTTCTCTTGTCTTTCTGAAATGGCCAAAAACAATACTCTGGGTTTTTTATATCAATTTCATGATTTGAAAAATGCTAGCTAAAATCCTCTTACCTAAAATTCAATGCAGAAACAGAGAAAATCATTTCCAGCTCTGTGTCTCTTTCCTTCTCAATCTAAAACAAAATGGCTTAGTGAAACCACACTTGCCTGAAAGTATTAAGATCTGAGTCCTACTTCAGGCTTCACAGTTAATTAAATGTGACACCTAACTGTATAGCTTAACTTCTCTGGTTTCAGCTTCCTAACCTGCATATAAAGAAATTAAGAGTAAACAATGTTTCTAAAACTAGAGTCTAAGGCCCATTAATGTTCAATGAACATATTCAAGGACCTGAGTTTTTACAGGAGAGTTTTAATCTCTAAAGCACTGATGTCAACATTTCTCCAGATTATTAGTAGGATGCCTCATAACCCATAAGAAACATGAATTTGAGGACTCATATTTGTATTTATGCCAAGCAGTATCTCATTGACTGAAACAGACCTGCAAATGGAACTCAGGGAATAATGAAATGTAAACAATGTCTTCACACCAATTGAAGACTAAAGGATATCAAGAGAAGCTGTAGAAATAAGATTTTCTGTAGTTCAGGGGATAAAATTGTAGGAGAATTGAGTTTTCCAGTGTTATACATTAGCATAGGCAATATGAGCGTGCCAAAGGCCAAACAACAGCAACATAAACATGCAGAGAAAGTCAGGACCATTTTCAGATTTGAGCCCAAATTTCATTTTAGTGAAGTACCATATCTATCATATTCATGTTAGTATTAATCTGAAGTCCTCAGTATAATTTCTATTTATTTTAACTTGATTTTATAGAAAGTTTTGAGTACACTAGTTTTATGTTTAATCATATTTATCAAAAATAATTTAAGTCAACACCAAAAAAATTAAAATAATTTTCTTCTGCTTGTAAGAGTTTTATTAATCACCTAATATGAGAAATATTGGGTTAAATATTCTCAAAGATTCTTCTCTGCTCTAAAATACTATGGTAAGCCTCTCTCCATATATATACCATGTTTGACCAGTAGAGGTCAGCAAGACATTTGGACTAAATGTGAGTTTATCTTCCTAGCTGTTCTCCATGAAAATTTAGGATTAAAATAAATCTGCTATATCTAAGCCATATATTTAAGCTACCAGCATTTTACTCATATTAGAAAGTATCTACAAATCTCTTTCATCTAGCTTCATTTAATTCTTTCCTGCTATAATGTTTTGGGGTTGTTCGTTTGTCTGTTTTGCCTTGTCTTAGTTATGGCAACACACATACACCACATAAACAAACCCACCACTGTGTGTGGCTGGGGGGAAGGGAGAGGGTATTGGACCTCACACAAGTTAGGCATGCACTCTACCAACTGAGCTACATCCCCAGCCGTTTGTTTTTATTATTATTATTTTATTTTGAGACAGGGTCTTGCTAAGTGGCCCAGGCTAGCCTCAAACTTGTGAACCTCCTGCTTCAGCCTCCTGAGTAGCTGGAATAACAGGCAAACTTCACCATGCCCAACCTCCAGTATCTATTTTTAATATTGTCGAGATAAAGATTCAGTTGATAAGATGGAGGAGATTGTATAAAACAAAATTTGTTTATATTTAAGAAGAGACTGACATTGATCTACCTGCTTTAGAAAAGTAAATCTAGCAAGATTAAAAGATGAATAAGAAAAAGACTAAATTATGATATTTAATATTTGCTGAACATTTAGGATACCCTGGGAACTTTTATAATCACTTTCATAAATTAGATTCTTTAATGCCCATAGGACTCTATGAGAAAGGAGATAAAATAGTTACCCTGTTTTACAATAAGGAAATTCAGAGACTCAGTCATGCAGCTAATAAAGAGCAAAGCTAAACTTCAGTGTTGAAGTGTCTGACTCTCATCCTGTTGTTACCAGATCACACTAGCAGCTGTTCAGAGTGAGATGAACAGACACAACCTAAGACAGTGGCAGCGGATATGGAAAAAGTAATGCGTGTTACAAAGATATCCAAGAAAGTAAATTGAGAGGACATGGTCACTGGCCAAAAATGGGACATGACATTAAAGACTGTATTAACTCTGAGAATTTTGGCTTAGACAATTGAATAGATATTTGTCATTACCTGAAATAAAGAATTCAATAAGAAAAGTCAGTTTGGAAAGGTGAGAGCTACTGAGGTTTGAATTGGACATGTAACATGCAGGTTTCTATAAAAGCATACTGATTTAACAACTTTTTACTGAGTACCTACTACATGCTAGAAAATATTCTAAGCACCTGAAGTATATCAACTGACATAAATAGTGCAAGTTTTCTGTCCTTCTGGACTTACATTTTCATGGGGAGAGACTGACAATAAAAACCAACATTTAATAAATAAACATTCAGTAAATGAAAGGAGGTGACAAGGTTCTTCAAAATATTTTTATAAACTAAAGAAGAACAAAGAGTGAGTAGGGAATTGTGGGGATAGGCAAGATGTAGAATTAAGTAAAATTATCCATTTAAAAGATAAGTGACACATTAGCCGGGCGTGGTGGCGCACGCTTGTAATCCCAGTACTTTGGGAGGCGGAGACCGGAGGATCCGGGTTCGCGGCCAGCCTCAGCGCTCTCTCTCTCTCTCTCTCTCTCTCTCTTTCCTTAGTAAGGCCCTCTGCAACTTCGTCAGACCCGGTTTCAAAATAAAGTATAAAAAATAGGGCCGGGGGCGTAGTGCACAGGTAGAACACCCCTGCATTCAATCCCTGGTACCGCAAAATAAATAAATAATAAATAAAAGATAAGTGACACATATTGGCCAATTTTTTTGTGCTAGCATCATTCTATAAGACATAATGCCACATGGATAATTTCACGTACTTTAGTAGACACATTAAAAGCAGAATTAAACAAATAAAATTCATTTCCACAATATATTTATGTTAAAATATTGTAACTTTAACATGAACTCAATAGAAAAAAGTGATAGTTGGCATTTTTCCAAATCAAGTTTTCAAAACCAGTTTTGTTCTTTTTTTTCAAGTAATTTTTTTAATGTTCTCTAAGCCATGAGAAGCTGAGAAGCTGTTGTCCTCTGACCAAGTGAAAGGGCTATTTCATGGTGGCTAAAAGAGTCCTATATGAGGTTTCAAATTAACAGTGTTTCCCTATCCAGCTTTGATCCTGATACACAAGAAATGTAGAGACTATGTATTCAATCTTCTTTGCAACTCTGCAAATCTCATGTTTTAAGTCAGCATTTTTGCCACTGTGACCAAAATACCTGACAAGCACAACTTAGACGAAGAAAGATTTACTTAGCTCACAGTTCAGAGGTTTCAGAGGTCACTTCTTAATCAGTTGGATCCCAAGAAGAACTTTGATGGGAGGGCCTCAGGGCATGGTGGTGGGAGGCAGAGACAGTGAGAGGAGGGGGCCATGCCCCTAGCGACCCACCTCCCCCAGCCATGCCCCACCTCTGAACCTTCCTGTAATGGGAACCATACTTTTGACACGCGAGGTTGGGGGGAGTATTCTAAATCCGCGTAGTAACATTTGATAATAAGAACTTGGACTTAATTTTCAGTGTGATGAGGTCCCATGGTTGGAGGAAATGATTGTCCTTTAGTGCTCTCAGAGTGTCCCCTGGCTTTTTAAGCAATTGAAATTGTTAATTGCTAACTTGACGAATTTGATCATTTTGTTGGGGACGGGGGTGCTATCTCTTCAATTTCATTTATAGGAACCAAACTTCCTCACAATCATAATTATCATCTTTCCTGCATCTATTATATGCAGTAGTTGCCATTCTCCTAATATATTAACCTCCACCTCTACCTTATCACCACTAGCCATAGGTAAAAAGTTTAGCAATTGTGTTGCCAATTTATCTTTCTACTCCTAATGCTGCCTTAACCACAGGTAACTTGAAAACAGAGCTTGAGGATAAGCTTAAGTGCTAACACTCTAGTCTGCAGCACTCCAAGTGTGATCTGTTCCTCAGAAGCATTTACATTGCCTTAGAACTTGTTCAAATTGCAAGGTCTTGGGCCTTGTCCCAGGTATACTGACTCACAATGTCTAGGGGAGAGCCTACATAAGGATGCTTTTAAAAGCTATCTGGGTTCTTCTCAGGTTCACCAAGCTGCTACATATTACTTTCTAGAAAAATGCAGTTTTAGACTATGAAGATGAGAGGAAACTGAAACAAGAAAGGAGGGCAAGCAAACGCAAAGCTTCACAAGATCAGTCAGTTGCTTAGTCTGTAAGATACATCTCCAGACAAGCTTTACAGAAGCCACAATCCACTAAAAGGACGAAAACCTTTTTCCTAGCTCCTTTTTATCATTGGTCAAAGTTGACCCCGTGGTTCATTGCCTCTCCTGCATCCCAGGCCCATTTTTTGGCCAGTGGGTAATGCCGACCCCATACCCTGTGCTATGGTATCTCATCAGAGCAAGGAATAAGGAGGAGGGACAAAATGTATGTTTTGCAATTTTTCAGAGTACATTCAAACATGTTTCCTCACCTGTCCATTTTATTTATTGTTATTTTTGAAACATTTGAAAATATAAAATAAAATAGAAAGACATTATTTGGTAAATAATGAGCTTGACTCTCACCTTGCTTAAAAAAGAGTATTATTAACTGGCTCTTGTTACTTCTCCCTTGTACATGCACATATTCCAAAGAATCATGAAAGGAGAATTCCAGCTCTCATTTCCCACTTACATATTTTTATCTGAAATTAGAAAAAAAATATTGCTCGTAAGGTTCAACTTTTATTATTAAAGCCCCCCCCCCAGCATTCAGAATGCCTGCAGGAGCTTGTGGGAAAGGGATCAG
The DNA here is from genome assembly GCA_004027185.1 of Glis glis. NCBI lineage: Eukaryota > Metazoa > Chordata > Mammalia > Rodentia > Gliridae > Glis > Glis glis. Next base: position 11,202 of record PVJS01045161.1, read on the forward strand.
CAAGTCTATTCCAAGATTTGTGTACTTGTGCTGGAGAGTGTGGGAAGCTGAGGAACCAAGATGGTAGCAGAGTCCTCATCACCCACATGACATGCCATGGATTCTTCTTTCAAAGGAGCTCTTATTTTTCCCTTCTCTTCCTTTCCCACAGCCACCAGCCAAATGGACATCCTAATCATCTCCTGCCTGACTTAATGCAGACATCCTTTCACTCAGAGCTGCACCCCCAGACCCCTCCCTCCACTCCCTCCACTCCCCACTCTTCCCCACTTTCCTGCTAAATAAATTTTTTTAAAGAATTCTTTCTTACATTGGAAAAAACTCAAGACTCTTCCTCTCAGATGTCCTCATTTTACCTATTACTACCCAGTTTACAAATTCTCTGCTCTAGTCAATAAGCCAGCTGACGTTTTAGTTTTCTCTAAGACACAGGTTATTAATACATTCATAGCATGATTCCAGAGGATAAAATAGGCTCTCTAGACTTGCTATAGCACTTTAGTTAAGAAACTAGACTCATAAAAAAAGATAGGAATAAAAGGTAAGATCTGAAGAAAGCTATACTAATGAGAGAAAAATTCAGTGCTTCAGTAGCAGAAGCAGAGTCATTGCTATGGTTTGAATATGGTTAGTGTCCCCCAAAGGCTCATGTGTTCATCCCTGGGTGGTGCTATAATGAGGTGCTGTGGACCTTGAAGAGGTGGGTGCTTAGGAAAGGTCCTTAGGTCATTAGGAGCATGCCGCTGATGGAATGGTGGGCTTCTGGCTTCTCCTGCTTCTCTGTGCTTCCTGGCTCTTTGTGTAAACAGTTTGCTTTGCCATGTACTCCCTCCAGGAAGTGCCACCCTCACCAAAGGCCCAAAGCAATGGAGGACACCCAAACTTGGACTAGAAGCACCAGAACCATGAGCTAAATAAACTTTTTCTCAATAAGTTAATTACATCAGGTATTTATAGCAATGCAAAGCTGACTGTAACAGTTATCAATTAATGGTCAGTCATGTTGTGACTCTTTAAGTCAGCACTAGTAATGATTGTTTACGAACCTAGGGACAAGTAGATTTCATTTTGAATCTGCTCATTTCCACCAACAAAAAAATGTTTCCTTTGAAAGTGACAAACAAAATACCAGCTTAGACCATCTGGTATCTGGACAAAATCAACTTCAAATACTAATCAAGCTCAATTCATCCTGGACCATTAATACAGATGGGATGAATGCCTGCATTATAGTTTCAGGATCATAATAAAAATGGGACTTTTCCAGTGTTGCAAGTGGACCAAGTTTTCAAAAATATGCTACTAAGAGTCACTTAAATGTTTTACTAGTGAGCATATGGTTTTATTTACTATTACTCTTTCATCCTTAAATAATTATATTCAATATTCATTTTGAAATTGGTATGAAGCCATGACAAAGAGCCCTAAGTATTTGGCAGCACAAAGCTGCACAATTTATCAATATTTGGTAAAGCAGAAACAGCATTTATAAAGACCAGATGGTCTTTGCATATGAAATTTTCTGTAATGAATAGCATTTATATATGAATTATAGGGTGAGAAATAGAAGTTTAAACAATTCATTCAGAATATAGCAGGAGAATTATTTTTCTATTCACTCGTCTAGTCCTGACTCACAAGGTCCAAAGTGACACTTCATGTAAATATCCAACAAGAAATATACCATAAAAATTATTTCCAATATGGGTGATAGAGCTATAATGGGCATTAAAACATTTCTGAGCTCTCAGTTTTACAGATTATGACGAGGTTCAGAAAATTTAAATAATTGAATTGCCCAATTTTAGGTTTGTGGACTCCAAGTCAATGTGCTTACCCTTTAATAATGCAGCATCATGCTTCCTCTTTAGATAGTTTAGTATATTTAGACTGATTAGCATATTGTTAATATTCACTAGTAATGACAATTGATTAGGCATGAAATCAAAGGAATATACACAGAAAGATATATACACTAATGTCTATCATCTTGGTATAGAAAGTAAATCAGAAATAAAAAAGTAAGATAGAAGAGAGACTACCATTTTAGTAAGAGAGAGGACCTGAGAAGTAGCAACAGAATAATATTGCCCTTCTTACTTAATTCAGCCACATTTCTGGCCAAATGCTCTGATGGCCAAAGTTATTTGAAGCAAATCTAATAGCTGATCTGTTTAGAGGTCAAGGCTGAGTGTAATATTGGCAATGATCTAAAATTTTCACATACAAACCTGAATAAATTATGTGGGTTTTACTTGTTATAATACCAATATTTGTATAAATTGTTATCTGAAAATACAATATAACTCTACCTAGAACTTGGAACATTAAGGCAGTATGCACAACTCTCTCAAAAATAAATTTGAAGTGGGGTGTGGTGGCACATGCCTGTAATCCCAGTACTTGGGAGGCTGAGACAGAAAGATCTCAGGTTCAAGGACAAACTCAGTAACTTAGGAGACTCTCAGCAACCTAGTAATACTCTGTTTCAAAATAAAAACTAAAAAGGACTGGGGGTATAGCTCAGAGGTAGAATATCCCTGGGTTCAATCCCCAGTACCATAAAAATACATACATACATACATACATACATACACACACACACACATACATACATACATTTGGGCATAATTCATCCAAAGAGTATTCACAATATAAGTTATAATAAAAACTTCAAGCTATGAAATTAAAATAACTGATTTGAAATCCTAACAAAGAAAATTAAACTTAACACATCTTAAATTTTGGTTGAATATTTTTCAACAAAAGACAAAAGTTCTCATTTAAGTCACTATTATCAGTATATTCACTTATGAATCCAAAACCTAATAATGGTTACCCAAGTTTAATTCTGAAGCTGAAGTATTCTATTATAACGAAAGAAAATTTATAGATTAGTAAGGCAAAGCAAGCAATATGTCAAAATAAAAAAAATTTAAAAACCAGAAGCTGTGCATGGTGGTGCACAACTGCAATCTTAATACTTGGAATTCTGAGACAGGAGGATGGCAGGATTGCAGCCAACCTCACCAATTTAAGAAGGCCCTCAGTGACTTAGTAAAACCCTGTTTCAAAATAAAAAATAAAATAGGGCTGGGGTGTAGCTCAGAGGCAGAATGCCCCTGGGTTCTAGTACAAAAAGACAAAACAAAACAACAAAACAAAACAAAAACACTCCATGGTACTTCAGATAAATACAAAAATATTTTTACTTGTTTCCTCATTAATAAAATGATTATTGAAATCCTGGAGGACTTCCACACAAAGATGTCTAAGGAAATATGTCTTTATTTCTTTAATTTGTTTCAACTAAAAACAAGGAAAAAGAAAAAATAGACAAGAAACTTCTTTTTTAATGAAATTAGAAAACAGTCTGAATCCTACACCACAATCGTTGAATAACAGCAGCCAAACACAGTATAACTCATTCCAAATCAAGACAGGAGGCCAAGAACCTGTGCAAATGTCTGCATAATTCACTCAAAGGTCAAACTTGTCTGAAATTGGCAGACAGAGATCTAGAAGGTACTACCATTAATGACTCTAAACACCACTTGAGTAGAAGAGTATACTTAAAAAATGGGAAACAGGGAAGGTGTCAGCTCATTTACTTGCTGAGGCCTGCTGCACCCACATTAAACACCTCTGCATAGTACCTGAAGTCATAACTTGGACTTTCTTGGAACAGGGAGCTCTAGTAATGTGGACAAGCCAGGGAATTTCTGAAACATGTTTCCTATGAGAGAATGGCTGGCAAGGGGGCATTGAAGGCTTAAAAATGAAAATTAAGGAAGGAAAGAGAGACAGAGAGAATTGAAGATGTGCCAGATTAGCAAGAAGTAAAAAGTACAAATCTAGAAGAAATTATTTAGAGACCCAGAAAGAAAATTTAAGAAAATTTTTCTCTAAGAAAAATATAGATGCCCAGCTTGGCAGTAATCTAGTAATGTCGGTTGGATAAGAATAAAATTCTGAATCATTACATTAAAATTGTAAATTAGAACTCCTGATTATCTTAACTCAAAAATAATTATGAAACAAAAGTCAAAGATGTGCTTCCTCAGGCAAAAGACAAAGAATATATTTTTATTGCTATTGCCATAGCCAAGGTATATTACCTCTCCCAAAAGTCCTGCTTCTCCCAACACTAACTCCTCCAAAATGAGCTAAATATAACAAAACAGAAATTATATGACTATAGTAAAAGCAAAGCAAAATGATTCTCATGAATTTGGTTTCCTAGGAAATTAACAGCAGAATCCAGAGATTTGCTTGCAGGAAATTAATTGGCAATTGTTCTCTGAGACACTAAAAGGGAATCAGGGAAGCAGAACTGGGCGGAGGAAGAGGCTGAACCGCTGCTTTGTTTGTTGTAAATTCATAGGTCTTGAAGTCAGATGATATAAGCCCTTCAGATATGTTTTTTTTAACAAAGTTCCTTTTGTTTTTTTTAAGTCTTTTGCATTTCTGTATGCATTTGAGAGTTTGATTGTCAATTCTAGGGGGAAAATGTCTACTGGAATTCTGATTGGTATTGAGTTAACTCAATACCAATCAGTTTGGATAGAATTGACATCTTCCTGTCCATTAATATAGCACATTTATCTATGTATTTATGTCCTCTTTTACTTATCTCAGAAATATTTTGCAGTTTTGAGGGTAAAATTATTGCATATCTTTTATCAGCTATATCCATAAAAATTTCCCATTTATCCTCCCGTCAAATGATGCCATTTAAAAATGCAATATCCGGTTACTTATTACTTGCATATTGATATATATTTTTTTCTTTTTTTTTCAGTACTGGGGATTGAACCCAGGGGCATTCTACCTCCGAACTACACCCCCAGCCCTATTTGATTTTCTTTATTTTGAAACAGTTGTGGAGTGCCTCACTAAGTAGCTGAGGCTGGCCACTAACCCAGATCCTCCCGTCTCAGCCTCCCAAGTACTGGGATTATAAGCATGCACTACCATGCCCAGCTGCATATTGATATTTTATCTTGGAACTGTGCAAAAATTACTCTTCAATTTTTACTACAAGTTGATGTCAAGAAAGAAACTTTAGCCGGGCGTGGTGGTGCACGCTTGTAATCCCAGTACTTTGGGAGGCGGAGACCAGAGGATCCGGGTTCGCGGCCAACCTCAGCTCT
>PVJS01045162.1:0-16352 GCA_004027185.1 Glis glis
GGGATTGAACCCAGGGGCGTTCTACCTCTGCGCTACACCCCCGGCCCTATTTTTTTAGACTTTATTTTGAAACCGGGTCTCACGAAGTTGCAGAGGGCCTCACTAGGTAGAGAGAGAGAGAGAGAGACAGGGAGAGAGAGAGAGAGAGAGAGAGAGAGCTGAGGCCGGCCGTGAACCCGGATCCTCCGGTCTCCGCCTGCCAAAGTACTGGGATTACAAGCGTGCGCCACCATGCCCGGCTGTGATTCTTACTTCAATGTTGGTGTGGGGCCAAAAGGGAGGCTTCCCACAGCATGGTTATGCAAGAAAGTTTTAGGTGTAGGATTAGCATGACTAATAAGTATCTATTCAAATAAGCAAGAGAAGTTCTGGGAAAGGGACAAAAATTCACATAGACCCCCCTTCCTTTAGGCTTAGGAATCTGATTCTCCAAAACATCTTTTTCCAATGTATAACTGTCACCCAAGAAGGGAGAAGTGGGTAAGTGTTTTAGTTAGTTTTTTTTTGTTGCTGCACCCAAAATACCTGACAAGCACAACTTAGAGAAAGAAAGATGTACTGGCTCACAGATTTCAAAGGTTTCAGTCCATAGTTGACTGGCTCCAAGACAGAAATCTCTTGACAGCAGGGCTATAGGACATGGAGGCTAGGAAGCAGAGAAAGAGAAGAGGGGACCAGGGACATATATAGTCCCCAAGGCCATACCCCCAGTGAACGTCCTGGAGAGGATGCTTTCAACACATGAACTTTGAGGGGACATTCCAAACCCAAACCCTAACTTCAGGATTCATCCCATCTCTGCCTAATACACTTGTGGTTAAATTCTTTAACAAACAATGAGCAAAACCTCAAGAAAAAAAAAGGCAAAAGGAAAGCATTTATGGTTAGCATGGAAGACAAACTTCAGAAATGTTTGCAAAGTCTATTGCCAACAGGGTTAAACAGGCACCACAGTATGTGCCCTGGGCAACGGGCACAGGACGTAGTTGATGGTGCTGGTCTTTTGGATGAGAGGTTGAATCATGTTCTATTCTGTTGCATCATATTTTTTGCCCAAGGTCATTTCTGGCCAAAGGTTTTATGTTCATGTATGTCTTCATCTCCCAGTGGTCTCTTATTTTCAATGAAGAGTTTGCTCTTTTTTGGGGGGGGATACTGGGGATTGAACCCAGAGGCATTCTACTTCTGAGCTACACCCCTAGCCTGATTTTTTATTCCTCATTTTGAAACAGGGTCTCACTAAGTTGCAGAGGGTCTCACAAGTAGCTGAGGCTAGCCACCAACCTGCAATCCTCCTGTCTCAGCCTCCCAAGTACTGGGATTACAAGTGTGCATCACCACGCCGAGCTGAGTTTGCTCTCTTTTAAGCAAGTTCTTAACAACAAAGACAATTTGAAGGCCTTTTTTGGGGGGGTACTGAGTAAACCCAGGGGTATTCTACCTCTGAGCTACACCACTATTTATTTATTTATTTATTTTTATTTTGAAACAGGGTCTTGCTAAATTGTTGAGTGTCTGGCTAGGTTGATGAGGCTGGCTTTGAACCTGTGATCCTCCTGTCTCAGCCTCCCAAGTACTGGGATTACAAGTGTGTGTCACCATGCTTGTTTTAGGGTTCAAGGCCTGCAGTCTCTTCTTAAGTATCTTAATAACTTTATCTTCGAATTTGTGTTTTGTAAGAGATGTTTGATGGGACAATGCAGATACCTTGGGGCTTGGAACTTTGACTCACACGTGGTCCCACCTCTTGTCATCTCTTTGCTTTGTTAGCTGCTGACTCCCCTATGCCCTATCACCCCACACCCTGCCTGGCCTCTCTCCCTTTTTGCCTTTCCCAGAGACCACTTCTGCCCAGGGTGTCAATGGGTCATGGTGGGTGGTAGTGGGGGTGGCGGTATGTTCTGCCTTCCTCCTCCAGCGGGGACCTGGGTGTGGTGTGGATCCAGGTTGGGCATGTGTATCTTGTAGTGTTTTGGATCAGGGCATGTTGGTGGCCATCCCTGCCTTGGGTTGGCAGTGCCATGTCACCAATCATTTGGTGGGTATCTATAGAGGTGAGCTTCTCACCCATCTGCAATCTCAGGTACCAAGTGCCTCCCAGTGTGGAAGTTGCAATCTTAGGGGGTGGAGGCCCATGGTGCCTTTCTGTCATGCATTGGGGTGCCATTGGAAGGGAAGGTTGATTTTTGCTCCTTCCAGGGTCCAGAGTCTGGGTCCTGCTGCTGGCAAGAGGGTGAACCTGGCAGTGGGTGGAGGGTGACCGCAGTCAGTCATGGAATGAGGCTCCAGGACACCTGTGAACATCTGTAATTACCTTGCAAGTATACCATGGGAGGGAGCATAATATTAAGTAGCAAATAAAAACCACACTGAGCCAGGCATGGTGGCACACACCTGTGATCCCAGTACTTGAGACACTCAGACAGGAGGATCGCAGGTTTGAGGCCAGCCTCAGCAATTTACCAAGACCCTCAGCCACTTAGTGAGACCCTATTTCAAAATAAAAAAATAAAAAGGGCTGAGGGTATAGCTCACAGGTAGAATGCTCCTGGGCTCAACCCCCAGTACCCTCCCCAAAACAAAAATGACAGTGACTGTACTTACCAGACAAAGAGATACCCGAAGAAAGAAAAAAGCTTTATATTTTAGAAGCTCGAACAACACTTTCCCACCTCCTGCTTTTTGAACAAGGTGGCCACATTTTATTTTTTCAATGGACCCTGAAAATTATATAGTCAGTTCTGTCTGCATTCTATTTCTTTTTCCTTTCTAAGCAACAGACTATAATATCAGAAGTGGTGATATGTCTTCCCTTAGTGAAAATAAGCCAATTTTTATAACACATAGTATTATTAATCTTCAATTACATTTGATGGGTTTTAGCAAAGGAGAAGCAATTTTTCCTATACCCATAAGACTCACTGTATCATTAAATTCATTTTATTATATGATTTAAAATTAATAAGCAGGGAAGAAAATTTAGTAGTTGTCAGTAAAATCCCATTTTAAATTGCAGTAATTTCTTTTCTGGATGTTCTTGATATTCAGCAATCATGATATAAAATGTTGTCTATGTACAGATACTATATTACATAAGATAATTTATTTTAGGCACAGAGGCAGTCAAATCATCTAAGAATAAAATAAACATTACAAGTAATTGAATCTTTGAAATATGCATTTCTTGCTAATATGATTGCTGTCTCCTGTGTTAGGGAAGTAATATAGCTTAGTAGAAAGAACTCAAGATTTTGAGTTAGATCTCAATTTTCTCTTTGTAAAATGAAGACCTTAAATGAACTAGAAAATTTCTGAGAGTTCATCTAATTCTGGGGTTTAATGATATTTGAATAGCACTATTTCAATACATGAATACTTGTGCTCCCACCCCTGCCAAACACCTTTATTTGTTGAATGAATACTATCTTAAGCTATCTTTAACAACTATGAGTCTTGGAACATGTTTGCACAAAAAGAATATAAACCTACTATATTAGCTCAAGTTATAAATCTTTTTCCTTTTGCAAAATTGTGTCATATAGTATAAGAATGTATAAAACACACATGCATGAATTTTAAAAATAACTATAAAGTAACCACTACCTAGGCTAAGACTACAACACTGCTATACCTTAGAAAACCCTGATTTGTGCCCCTTTGAAAATATCTCCCTTCCTGTCCTCTACAGTAACTGTTACACTGCTCCCCCTACCTCCATTCTTCCCTGGGCTGGGGATGGAACCCAGGGCCTCAAGTATAGTAGGCAAGTGCTCTAACACTGAGTTACCCTGCCAGCCTTATTATACTGTCTTTTGAGATAATCAACCATTTCTTTGTTATTCTTTATAAATTTTACCATTTTTGTATGTCCTTAAACTATATATATAATATATTTCTGATACTGGGGATCACAACCCAAGGCTGTTCTACTTCTGAGCTACACCCCCAGCCCTATTTTTTTTTAAAACAGGGTCTCACCAAGTACTTCCCACAGCTGGCCTCCTATCTCAGCCTCCTAAGAACTGGGATTACAGGCGTGCACCACCACACCTGACTAACAATATGTTATTTTTAAAGGAATGCACTATTAAAATATCACCTCATGATCTACAAAGAAGTGGAAGAACTTCAGGAAGGGCAGGAAACAACTCCATTCTGGACCTTCAGTATCAGGAGTCCAGTGCTTAGGTTAACGTTGCTTAGGTACAACGTACCAAAGTATTGAGACTCAGAATCTGATTGCTCATTTCTCCTTGGCCAAGTGTCTACCTTTGATCCAATTAACTATGGCTGGTGAGGATGCAGTATGGTAGAGAGGGCAGCAAGGACAGTAGATCCCAGGAGGGATTTATTCAAAGGCTGTTCAGGAACTATCATATATAATTCAGCTGATGTTGACGTTGCCTTGAACAAGTCTGAAGTATTACTGACTTTACTTTTTTTGTGTGTGTGGCACTGGGGATTGAACCCAGGGGCATTCTACCTCTGAGCTACATCTCCAGCCCGATTTTATTTCTTATTTGGAAACAAGGTCTCACTAAATTGCAGAGGGCATTGCTAAGTTGCCAAGGCTGGCTCGGAACCTGTGGTCCTCATGTCTCAGCCTCCCAAGTACTGTGATTACAAGTGTGCGCCACCATGCCCAGCTGACTTTACTTCCTTATCAGTAATACTGCATTTCACTTTACCTTAAAATATTACCTTCAGATCCCTATAAGAAAAAATTGCTAATCTTAATTCAGTTAATTTGGCAAATAAAATAATTTACCCCTCTTACTGTGCCTTTCTTGAGTATCTGTATTTAATAGAGAAATATGTTGAATATCTCACTAATTGCTGCTCCATATTGGACATTTGATCTCTGGTCAGGCCCATGTCAAACAAATTTAGAAACTCAAATGCTACATAATTATCTATTAATTATTTCATAATTAAACATAAATTGTGTATTAGAGATGCATCAGTTTCACCTATCTCTTCTAAAAGATTCTGACTCTTAGCTGGGTTTGGTGGCACATACTTATAGTCTCAGGACTTGGGAGGCTGAGACAGGAGGATTGCAGGTTTGAGGCCAGCCTTGGAAACTTAGTGAGACTCTGTTTCAAAATAAAAAATAAAATGGAGCTGGAGTAGCTTGGGGGTAGGGCACCCTGGGTTTAAGCCCTAGTAACCCCCCCCCACACACACACACACATTCTGACTCTGTTTCCATCACAAGTGAACCATTGCTGGTCCACCTGACTCCACTTGGACTTGGTATGACAGTCATGGATGGATGATTGGCTGGCCCAAGAGGTGTACCTCGATGCATAGCTAAGCCAATCAATTTCTCCTGTTTGAACATTTGAGAGAGGAAATACAGGGACAAGGAGTGGATAACTGAGTTGTTTTCACTGGGGAGCCCTAGAGAGTGACTACCCTTTCCCATCCTTGCCTTTTTCCTTGGATTCTCTGAGATCAGTATTCTTTAAAAATTTATTTACTTTTTATTTATTTTTTAATGTACAGGGTCTTACTATGTTACCCAGTTTAGCCTCAAGCTCCTGGGCTCAAATTATCCTCCTGCTTCAGCTTCCCAGTTGAGATCAGCCTCCTCCTCCTCCTCCTCCTCCTCCTCCTCTTCTTCTTCTTCTTCTTCTTCTTCTTCATGTGTGTATGTGCTACTAGGGTCTAAATTCAGGGGCATTCTACTTCTGAACTACACCCCCAACGCTATTTATTTATTTATTTACTTATTTATTTATTGTGGTACTGGGGATTGAACCCAGGGGCATTCTACCTTCAAGCTACACCCCCAGCCCTATTTTATTTTTATTTTGAAACAAGGTCTCACTAGGTTGATTAGAGTCTCACTACTTGCTGAGGCTGTCTTCAAACCTGCAATTCTCCTGTCTCAGTCTCTCAAGTATAGATTACAGGTGTGTGCCACCACACCTGGCTTATTTTTTGTTTTGAAATAGGGTCTCAATAGGTTGCTGAGTCTTGCTATGTTGCTAAGGCTGGCCTTTAACCTGAGATCCTCCTGTCTCAGCCTCCCAAGTACTGGGAGTGCATGCACCACAACTCCAAGCTCCCTTTTCACTTTTTGAGGTAGGATTTCACTAAATTGCCCAGGCTGGTCTCAAACTTTCGATCCTCATGCTTCAGTCTCCTGATTACTGGGTTTACTGGTATTTCCCACTGTGCCTGGCATGAATGACTTTTAAAATTTAGTCAATTTACTCTCCAACATACTGTGTTCTAATTTAAATATTACTAACCGGCACAGGTGATTGCACAATTTTGTTTGACAAGATAAGAAATTGCTTTAAACAAGCAAGCAGTTAAAAAAAGCCACAAATTTGTATTTGAAACTGTAGGAGTATTACAAGACAGGTGAGCTTAGTGCCACTAAAAAGAAGTCACTGGTGCAATGACACACACCTGTAATCCCAGATATTTGGGAGGTGGAGGGAAGAGGATCACAGGTTCTAGATCAGCCTTGGGAACTTGGCGAGAGACCCTGTTTCAAAATAAAACAAAAAAGGTTGGGGATGTAGCTCAATGGTAGAGTACTTCCATAGCATGCTGGAGGTCCTGGGTTTAATACCTAGTACTACACACACACACACACACACACACACACACACACACACAGTCCTCTGAGACACTTACAGCAATATTATTTATAAGAACCAAAACCCAGAAACAAATTAAATGCCCATGCTCTGGTGCATGGCTAAACAAAATATGGTATATTATTAGTTATCTGTTGCTATGAGGAAATCACCTCAAAATATAGTAGCTGAAAACAAAACAGGAATTGGACCCTGCTTAGCTGGGTCACTGGCCCAGTCTCTTGGTTGCATCAAGGTCTTGGCCAGAGCTGTGACTTCACCTGAAGACTGGACTGCACAGAAGGGGTATTTGCTTCCCTGCTCACTCCCATGGTGCCAGCAGGCCACAGGTTCTCATCGGATGTTGGCCAGAGATATCAGCTACTTGCCATGCGAACCTCTCACAGGACTCCCTGTAACAAGGCAGAGGGGTTTAAGAAAACGAGAGAGAATGAGAGGAACCAAGATGGAAGTCAGTCTTTTTATTACCTAATCTCAGAGCTTCCATCAGTTCTGCCACATTCTATTTGTTAGGAGCAAGGTACTAGATTCAGCCTGCACTCAATGGGAGGGAATTACACACGGGCATGAATACCAGGCAGTGAGGGTCATTGGGAGCTATCTTAGAAGTTGCCTACCAAGATTTTATATACCCATCCAATGGAATATCATTCAACAATGAAAAGGAGTGAACTACAAAGATATGCCACAAAACGTTAGGCTAAGTAAAAGAAGCCAGACCTAAAAGACAACACATTGTACAGTTCCATTTATTTGACATCCTGAAAAGGGCAAAACTATAGAAAGGAAGCGGATCCATGGTTGCAAAGGGCTGGGGGTGGGAATGAGGGAAAAGGGAACATTTGGGGCTGATGGGCATGTCCTAAAACTGGATTGTAGTGATGGTTCTACAACTTTATAAACTTACTAAACATCATTAAATTGTATACTTACAAAAAGAAAAAAGATGGCATGGAATACAAAGCAGTTGGCTTGTTAGAAAATGTCAGGGTCACAAATGACAAATTACACTAGATTAAAAGAAATTAAAATCTGGGTATGGTGCACAGGCCTGTAATCCAGTACTTACAACTGGGAGGCTGAGACAGGAGTAGTGCAGGTTCAAGGCTAGCCCTCGGTCACTTAATGAGACCCTGTTCCAAAATAAAATAGGGCTGAAGATGAGCTCAGAGATAGAACACCCCTGGGTTCAATCCCAAGTACAGTAAGGAAGGAAGGAAGGAAGGAAGGAAGGAAGGAAGGAAGGAGCTAAGGAAGCATGACCATCAATTACTATGCATGATCTATATTGGATCCTGATCCACAGGTGGTAAAATGAGGGAACGCACAGAAACACACCAGACTCCAAAAAATCCTATTTTGAGGTCTTTATTTTATGACCAGTTGGGCTACACCCCTGGTGAGTGCAGCCCCGAGGCTCTATTGACAGTCACTTATATAGGAAAAAATACAGATTCACAGGATCAAAAGTTCAAGTTCACATAATTCTAGAATGATGGAAAACAACTCACTTGAGACCAAACAATATATGTTTACCTTACATTTGACATTGCTTGGATTTTCTACATCTGTGTAAGCAAAGCGGCGGGATACAGTAGCCAAGGTTAAGCATTATGCAGCGTTAGCAAAGTTCATGGTGACCTTGTCTCATGCCAAATATAGTGGAGCTTATGGCCTTGCAGTGCTCAGGGCAGCAATATGGAGTAACTAGGGCTAAGATCTGGACACACTTCATCACAGTGGCAGGGCAGGAGGGGAGGAATGGGAAGGATGTCATAAGGATATTATTGGGAAAATTGGAAATACAGTAGTTATACATGGACTATAGATAACTGTATTATATCAATGCTAAGTCTTCCAAATAATTATCCTGTAGTTACATCTTTGTTCTTAGTAAAGAGGCATGTTTTTTCTGCAATAACATCTCAACTAGTTAAGAAGGAAAATTTATATGTATATATAGAGACTAGAGGAATGATAGAGTAGATGTGATAAATCATTAACAATTGGTGAATCTAAGCCAGGCACTGTGGCGCAAACCTGTAATTCCAGCGACTTGGGAGGCTCAGGCAAGTTCAAAGCTAGCTTAGTTAATTTAGTGAGACTGTCTCAAAAAAAAAAGTTATTGTTTTTTGGTGAATCTGAATGAAGGTTGTATGGGAATTTTTGTACTGTTCTTTCAACTTTTTTGTAAGTTTAAAATTATTTCAAAATAAAATATTTAAAAATAAACTAAATCTTGGAACAAAATTCTCCTTCTGTCTTTAGCTTCCTGCTGAGATCAAACACGACTACCAACACATATAGGAAAACTAACTGAAGAAAGAAGGAAACATGATTTTTTACCTCCTACTACTTATGAGCTGCTCCCCCCCACCATTTTATTTAATTCTCTTAACACCCTTTAGAACATTGGTTCTCAGCCCCACCTGCATATTACAATCATGGAGGAGCTTTAAAATTCCCCATGCCTTGGCAACAACCACACTGATAAATTTAGAAACTCTGGCATGGGACCCGATCATCAGTATTTTGTCAAGTTCCCCAGGTTGTGCAGCCAAGGTTAAGACTTTTGTCTTAGACCTAAAGTTTTGTCATCTCCATTTTACAAATGTCAAAGATGAAACGCAAGGAGATTCAGTACCTTGTCCATGGTTTTGAAGCTTGTGGGAGTGGAGTAAGGGTAGGGGTGGACAGGGCAGAAGAAGGGGGAGGGGAGCGGCATGGCCTCCAGGTGCAGGCTTTCTCCACCCACCTCCTGGCCTCCTTCTGTCTTTACCTGGCTTTCCAGAACCAAATTCAGGGATTTGAATTGAATGCTGCAAAATACAGTCAGACCTGTTCCTGAATTTTAGTGAATATGAAAAATTCTATGAAAGTACAAAACTGCTTCATGAGAAGGTGAAACCAAGTGATGGGTGCAGGTTCAATTCACAAAGCCTTCTTAGATAAGTGGTCAAGAAATAGAAATTGATAACTCTAAACACAGCACTCACTTCCTTCACATAAAAACATATGTACCTTCAGCCTTTTTTCTACCATTTTCCTCCTTGTCTTCTCCTTAAATTGTCTTCAACCAGACAAAATAAACCTAAATTTAAAAAAATCTCAATGTGAGATTTCTGAAAGATTTTGCTTCAATTTTATAATGGTTAAATATGTCTCTTTTAAATTATGTTTCTCCCAAACTTGCAAATCATTAGAAAGAATTATCTCATTTTAGTTCGATCCATCTATTAATTTTTCACATTGCTGAACATAATAAACCTTAATTGATGCTGCTCCCAGGCTTCCCAAACATTTAGAAATAAGCCCTTTTCAAGTGCTATTTTGAAGAAGGGGAAATTTGACCCACAGTTCATCACAGCTCATTAGCATACTAATATGACTACAATTTGCATTTGACTAGGGGGTTGTTCTTTCACCCCTGTAATCTTGTTGGCAGAATATCACAGTTTTTGGTTGATTTTAAAAACAAATTGTCTATCTACACTGGGGAAATAAGGTGGTGTTAATATAAAACACTTGGAAGTGAATTAATTGCTCTGTAACAATTCCATGTTGGTTTAGCCCCTCAGGTGGTGTTATTTGCAGGGCTCTCGCAAATGCTAATGATCAATTCACATAGGCATTTAAACAAAATCAAGCCTAAGACATTTCTCACACTTCCTAATGAATGATTCCTGTTTTCTTTGTCTCAAGATGCCCAAGTCCTGCGGTGATTCAGGATAGCTCTGCTTTGGTCATTTAAAGTGAGGGGAAGCATTCCAATAACTTCTAGTTAAGCAGTTCAAAACGAACTAACTCTTTTCTAGCAGCCTTACCATTCAAAGCATTTGCTTTGATGTGGATATACGTAAGAAGAATATTAATACTGGATGGTAATCTTACTGTTATCAAGAATTTTACTATAAAATGCAATTAAATAATTTTACACAATGATATGTTAATGTAAATTTATTTTAGCTAGCAGGGTGTGGTGGCACACACCTGTAATCCCAGCTATTCAGGAAGCTGAGGCAGAAGGATTGCAAGTTCTAGGCCAGCCTGGGTACCTTAGTGAGATCTTGTCTCAAAATTTAAAATAATAAGAATAATATGAAAAAGGCTGGGGGGTGAGTTGGGCATGGTTGTGCAACTTATAATCACAGTACTTGGGAGGCTGGGACAAGAGGATTGCAGGTTCGAGACTTGCCTCAGCAACTTAGTGAGACCCTCAGCAACTTAGTGAGACCTTATTTCAAAATAAAAAATAAAAAGGGATAGAGGTAGGTAGCTCAGAGGTAGAATGCCTCTGTGTTCAATTCCCAGCACACACACACAAAAAGAAGTTGGGCGTGTACATAGGTCAGTGGTAAAATGCCCCTGGGTTCAACCTCCAGTACTGCAAAAAAAAAAAAAAGAAGAAGAAAAGAAAGAATTTTTAATAATATTTTAATAATATGTAATAAAACTTTTAATATGTAATAAAACACATATTCACCACTGTTTATAGAGGCAGATCCCCGGATTAATGGTAGGTGCTTATATTCGAGTAAGTCAGCTGGTCTGTCTAATCACCAAGACTGTTATCAACACAGCCTTAGCTTTGGCAGCCATCAGTGAAGAACTAGGTGAGGTATGGCAGTCAACTCTTGAGAATAGGGCAACAATTGATTATGTGCTCTTACTCCATCATTTCGGATACCAAGAATTTCCTGGGATGTGTTGTTTTAATATTACTGATAATTCAGAAAAGATAACTAGTTTAATATCTGATATGCAAAAACACCTGGACAATATTCGCCAATTGAATGGAATCTTTGGATATGGTTCCTCCTGGATAGCATGGCTCCTGCCCTTTCTAACTCCTTTACTCGTTTTCTTCCTCATCCTACTCTTTGGGCCATGCATAATCAATCTGATTATGTCGCAAAAAAAAAAAAATCACTAACCGCTTGGTTAATGAGGTTCTTCTCTTTCAGACCAAAGACCAATACATCCTCCTCCCAAATGCACAGGAGCTCTGAAGACCCTCACAGTGCCTGCACCACAGCTTCCAGGCCTCGGTCTACCTTCATCCCATCGTCATGCAGGAAGTAGCCAAAGAAAATCCAGCTGCCCATTTCCCAATATGAATATTATAAAACCTCTGGAATGTAGACACTGTGAGGTCTGGCTGCGAGGCCTGGCTGGAGGAGGTTGAGAACAAAAGAACTCCAGCAGTGGTGGGAAAGTGACCCTAATCATCCCTCTTCCCCCCAGCCTCATAAATCTACCTGTCCTGGATCCCTGCCAAGACCACCAAAAGCAGGAATCCACGACTGCCTTACTCTCCTTCCCTCCTAATTCCCCATAAAAGGCCCCTAGTCTGTAAGGAAGGGGGCTTTTTCTGACTCTCATGGGCTCTCTTTCCAGTCAGTCCCCCCTCCCAGGCTTCATTCCATTAAAGAGCCTGTTCTGGTCTGTAGAGCTGTATATATTTCCTTCCTTTATCCCTATATTATCTAACACCTCCAACCTTATTTTATTTATTTATTTTTTTATTTTGAAACATGGTCTCACTAAGTTGCAGAGGGCCTCACTAAGTTGCTGAGGCTGGCCTTGAACCTGAGATTTTCCTGTCTCAGCCTCCCAAGTACTGGGATTACAGGCATGCACCACAGTACCCAGATAACAAACCTATTTTTAGGGGGAGGTACTGGGATTGAACCCAGAGGCATTCTGCCTCTGAGTTACACCCCCATCTTTTTTATGTTTTGTTTTGAAACAGGGTCTCCCTAAGTTGCTGAGGGCCTCACTAAATTGCTAAGACTGGCTTTGAATCTGTAATCCTCCTGTCTCAGCCACCCAAGTATTGGGATTACAGGTGTGCACCATTATGAATGAGACTAATCATTATCAAGTGCCTACTACACACAAAACACTATAATAAACAAATTTAACCTATGCTATCCTATTTAGTTCTCTCAGCAAACCCTCAGACAGGACTGATTTCCCTACCTAATAAATGTTGGAAGTTTACAGTAAAGTGATGGTGATCCAACACCAGTCCTATCCACTCTAAAGTCTGCTTTCTTTTCATGACACTATGCTGCTATCAAAGAAGATTCAAGAAAATCTGATATGAAAATGTATCTGAATATTTGCTATCTTGTTGAGGGAAACACACCAAAGTTTGGAATTAGACATGCCAAAAAGGTTATATTGCTCAGGATATGGGAGGAGAAGACTAGAAGATAGCTAGAAATTGAAAACACAAGATTTCTCATGGACCCAGGAATTAAGTCCTTCGGTAATTAAGCAGACTGATGTTGTAGGGGAGCCACCAAGAGTGACCACTCAAAGCTCATATCCAAATCAAAGAGTCATTTATTCATGACTGCGGGCTGTCTCCCCTAAACAGAAGGCAGCCCTGTCCAGCAGGTGGAAGGAGGTTATATAGCTCAAATCACAGAATTGCATTAGCTGCAGGTGGGGTTGAGGAAACAATTACAGACATTAAATCTGGCAGTTGCAAGGGTTATCTATCCCTGGAATCTGGGGCAATTAACAGGAGGTCTGATATTTGCCTAGAGGTCACATTGGTATTTACCTAGAGGTCACATTCTGGGAACTATAGGTTGTTTTTTCTTCTTCTGGGGACTTTCCATTTGCTTAGTCATTTAACCTAAGATGGCATGGGTCTTACAAAATGGAGTCAGTCTAACTATGTCACTGAGACTGTTAAGTCATAGATTTCTTCTACATTGAGCAAAGATGAACTGTGAGCCTATATCTGCTGATTTTTATGTGGCTATGGTTTTCAAGAATAGTTATCATTTGCAGTGACTTTAAGAAGATTAGGCCAGACACAGTGATGCACACCTGTAATCCCAGTACTTGGGAGGCTGAGACAAGAGGATCACAGGTTCAAGGCCAGCCTCAGCAATTTAGTAAGGCCCTCTGCAACTTAGACCCTGTTTCAAAATTTTAAAAAAATGACAAAATAGGCCTGGGAGTAAAGCTCAGAGGTAGAAGGCACCAGGGTTCAATTCCCAGTACCACAAAAAAAAAAAAAAAAAAGAAGGAGGAGGAGATGATGATTAGCCTAAGCCAGGAGTGGTGGTACATGCCTGTAATTCTAGTACTTCCAATACTTGGGAGGCTGAGACAGGAGAATTGTAGACCAGCCTCAGCAATTTAGCCGGACTCTCAGCAACCTAGTGAGACCTTGTTTCAAAACAAGAAATAAAAAGGTCTGGCATGTAGCTTGGAGGTAGAATGCCCCTGGGTTCAGGCCCTGGTACCTCACACACACAAAAAATAAATAACTAAATATTAGCCTAAGTGCCTGTTGCTGTCATTGGGAATTTACTGAGAGGAGAATGTAAGAGGAAAGCCAAGGTACACATGAAGGAGTTTCTCTGGGGTATATACAGAGGCATGAATTTTTTGGGACAAAGAGAGTGTAGATCTGCATTTTAACTGGATGTTACCTACTTGGGAGAGGGTAGCTGTTTTAGAAAGTTGCCCCAAGAATGTGACCTGACCTCTGTATGGGAAGAAAAGGAAACTGCCTTCACTCCATCAACGATTCACCAATCCCATTAAGAACCCATCCTGAGCCATGGTGGTGCATGCCTGCAATCTCAGTACTTGGGAGGCTGTGACAGGCGGATCGCATGTTTGAAGCCAGTGCGAGGTAACTTAGGGAGACCCTGTTTCTAAATAAAAAATAAAAAGGGCTGGGGCTGTAGTTCACTGGTAGAATGACTCTGGGTTCAATCCACAGTATCCAAAACAACAACAACAACAACAACAACAAAAACATCACAAAGCCAGGCATGATGGTGCATGCCTGGTTGTGATCCCAGAACTTGGGAGGCTGAGACCCAAGGAATGAAGGTTTGAGACCAGCCTCAGCAATTTAGCGAGGCCCTCTGCAACTTAGTGAGACCCTGTTTCAAAAAAATAAAATAGGGCTGGGGGTATAGCTCAGAGATGGAATATCACTGGCTTTAATCACCAATACCATGGAAAAAACAACAACAAAAAAGAACCCATCATGAGCCAGGCATTGCACACATCTGTGATCTCAGTACTTGGGGACAGCCTCAGCAACATAGTGAGACTCTCAGCAACCTAGTGAGACCCCATTGCAAAACAAAAAATAAAAAGGGCTGGGTGTGTAGCTCGGAGGTAGACTGCCCCTGAGTTCAATCCCCAGTACTACACACACACACACACACACACACACACACACACACCAACAAAAAAAGAACCCATCATGAATGTGATGCTGGATTTTGGGAGATGCCAATAGATCTTCAGGATGGTTCCTACCTTTAAGAAGCTAATCATAGGGAAAGAGGAACATAGGCAGGAACATCCAGACTTGGTCTTCTGAGCTCTGAATATAAACATGACATCCACCCCATGTGCATATGATACCTGTGTGAGTGTGGGCATGTATATATTTCTTTATATGTAAAAAATTCATTACATTAACATTATTGGTAGAATTGTAAATTAACAACCATTTTGAAGGGCCATTTGGTAATATTCAAGAAATTTGCACCTTTTATCTGGACAGTTTTATTCCTAGGTATATACCCTGGAGAAATTTACTCTCATGTGCACAAAGGGATAGGATTAGATGGCCATTGCCATATTTTTAACAGCAAGATATTGAAAACAATTTACCTGCCAGTACATAGGAGGATGAATGAATGAATGATGGTATACTTATCCACTGAGATAGCTAAGACACTGCAGTTAAAAATCAATGAAGTAGGAATACAAGCAACAATATGAATACATTTCAAACAATGATGAGGAATGAAAGCACATTGCAAAGCCGGTGTGGTGATGTAAGCCTGCAATCCCAGAACTTGTGAGACTGAGCAGAAGGATTGCAGGTTTGAGGCCAGGCTCAGCAATTTAGTGAGACCCTGTTTCAAAATAAAAAACTAAAATAGGGCTGGGGGTATAGCTTGGAGGTAGAATGCCCTGAGTTAATCCCTAGTACAAAAAAAAAAAAAAAAGAAGCAAGCAAATTGCAGAAGAATATACTCAGAAGGATATTCATATAAAGTTTTACAACAAGTTTTAAAGGAAATTTTTATTATAATTATTATTGGTACTGGGGATTGAACCCAGGGGCATTCTACCTCCAAACTATAACCCAGCCCTTTTTATTTTTTATTTTTGGTTCTGGGGATTGTACCCAGGGGCATTCTACCTCTGAGCTACACCCCCAGCCCTTTTTATTTTGAAACAGGGTCTCACTAGGTTGATGAGAGTCTCCCTATGTTGCTGAAGCTTTCCTTGAACCTGTGATCTTCCTGTCTCAGCCTCTCAAGTACTGGGATTACAGCTGTGCGCCACCATGCCCAGCTTCATATAAAGTTTTTTTTTTTTTTGTGGTACCGGGGATTGAACCCAGGGGCATTCTACCTACGAGCTACACCCCCAGCCCTATTTTTTTATTCTTTATTTTGAAACAGGGTCTCACTAAGTTGCAGAGGTCCTCACTACGTAGCTGAGGCTGACTGCGAACCCGGATCCTGTGGTCTCAGCCTCCCAAGTACTGGGATTACAAGCGTGCGCCACCAAGCCCAGCTTCATATAAAGTTTTAAAAACACACAAAACAGGACTGATGTTGTAGCTCAGTGGTAGAGCGCACACTTTCTATGCAGGAGGCCCTAGCTTCAATCCCCAGCACTGCAAAACACACACACACACACACACACACACACACACACACACACACC
>PVJS01045163.1:0-16353 GCA_004027185.1 Glis glis
TTAGCGAGACCCTGTTTCAAAATAAAGAATAAAAAATAGGGCTGGGGATGTAGCTTGGAGGTAGAATGCCCCTGGGTTCAATCCCCAGTACCACAAAAAAAAAAAATTGACATATAAGCCAGGTGTGGTGGTGCACTCTTATAATCCCAGTACTTGGGAGGCTGAGACAGGAGGATTGCAGGTTCGAGGACAGCCTCGAACAGAGTGAGATTCTCAGCAACCTAGCAAGACTCTGTTTCAAAATAAAAATAAAATAGGGCTGGGGGTGTAGCTCTGAGGTACAATGCCCCTGAGTTCAATCCCCAGTACCAAAAATTTAAAAATAAAAAATAAAAATTGACATACAGCTGAGCATGGTGGCACACACCTATAATCCCAGTACTTGGGAGGCTGAGACAGGAGGATTGCAGGTTTGAGGACAGCCTCAGCAAGTAGTGAGACTCTCATCAACCTAGCGAGACCCTGTTTCAAATAAAAATAAAATAGGGCTGGGGGTATAGCTCGGAGGTAGAATGTCCCTGAGTTCAATCCCCAATACCAAAAATTAAAAAATAAAAAATAAAAATTGACATATAGCTGAGCATGGTGGCGCACACCTGTAATCCCAGTACTTGGGAGGCTGAGACAGGAGGATCACCATTTGAGATTAGCACAAGGTAACTTAGTGAACTCCCCCCCCTTTTTTTTGGTGGTACTGGGGATTGAACCCAGGGAAGTTCTACCTCTGAGCCACACCCCCAACCCTATTTTATTTTTTAGTTTGAAACAGGGCCTCACTAGGTTGCTGAGGCTGGCCTCAAAACTGCAATCCCTCTGTCTCAGCCTCCCAAGTACTGGGATTACAGGCATGCACCACCACATCCTTCTCATAAGACCCTCTTTCAAAATAAAAAATGAAATAGGGATGTACCTCAGTGGTGGAACCCCCCTGGATTCAATCCCCAGTAAACCCCATATATAAAAGACATATAATGGAAATACAATGAATGGAAAAATATCACAGATGTATCTCAATAAATGTTAAGATCTGTAGAAGTGTGTGCAACTGATACTCAGATGAAGATATAGCACGATCCAGGAATCAACCTTGTGCCCCCTCCAGTTGATATTACCACAGATAACCTTTCATATCTACCACCAAGGATTCCTTTTGCTTGTTGAATGTAGACACTGTGTGTGCGTGTGTGTGTGTGTGTGTGTGTGTGTGTGTGTGTGTGGTATTGGGGATTGAACTCAGGGGAATTCCACCTCTGAGCTATACCCCCAGCCCTATTTTATTGTTTAGTTTGAAGCAGGGTCTCGCTAAGTTGCTGAGAGCATCGCCTCGCTACCTTGTCGAGGCTGTCCTGGAACCTGCGATCCTCCTGCCTCAGCCTCCCAAGTACTGGGATTATAAGCGTGCACCACCATGCCCAGCTGTAGACACTTTTTGAGAGATTTTGTTGCTGATTGGGCTGGGATTTTGTAGGCAGACAATGTTCTACTGGTGTGGGGCACAGCTGGGGTTCAGGCTGTTGGGTAGCCTGCCTTGGGTCCAGTTTCTCAGGCACGGTGCTTGCTGTCTCCAAGGAGAGCGGGAACAGTTTCCTCCTCCCCTCACACACCCTTAGGGTTGTGGATATGAAGGGGGGAATTCTATGGGGCAGTGGAAAGTGGGGTTTCCAGGTCTTCTGGAAGCCCGCCAGTGGTCTTAGATCTCAGTCACCAGAGGTGTGTGGGGCTGGAGCCCGGGAGACCTGCCTGCCCTGCTGTGTTGGAGCAACTAACCTGGCAACGGGGTGTGCCTGCACGCAGCCTCCTCTGTTGTCTCTTCAGGCCGCCATGGTGCTGCTCAGGCTCTCAGTGCTCCTTTTTGCTCTGCTTGTCTCTGGTGAGGAGCTGGTGGAGGGGGGAGGGAACCCCAGTTTTCCCTTGAAGTCCTGGCCATGGAGGCTAGGGGTTCGGGGAGAACCCGGAAAGGGTTAGAGTCTGAACCCCTGACCTGTGTTCCTTATTTGGGCTGCTTCCTGGACCAAATTCTCTCTTCCCATCAGTGAAATGTCAAATGTGGGGAACAAGAAAGCTATTTGGTTTCAAGATATGGCCAGGCCCTGCAGCTGAAAGGTGGGTCTGTGCTTGCAAGTGTGGGTTCTTGAGCATGGGGGCCTCCAACCTGAACTGTCTGTTCCTCGCAGACCTCCACAGCCTGCCCTGGTTCATAAACATCTCTGAGCGCCAAGGCCCGGGCACTGTCCTTCAGTCTTTCTCCTTTAACTGCTCCTCCTACACGCCCACCCTGGAGTTGCTAGACGTGAAACCACCTTCCACCTTCTTCAACCCGCCCAGCCTGGCCAAGTGGCAGGGGACCTATGTGGGAAAGGTAGAGTCATGGGTACAACTGGGGACTGTGGAGGCATAAGGGGAGACCTGAGATTCCCCAAAGCCAGAAGTGGTGCAGGGAGACAGAGCCTAGGCCCCACATGACCCTGCCTACCCACCACAGGTGACCCTGAGCAGCTCGGCTCGGCTGGATGCCCTTGCGGTAAACCACTACGAGCTGCAGCTGCGCTACACGTGCGGCAACTACGTGATGGAGGGACCACTGT
Source organism: Glis glis (assembly GCA_004027185.1). Classification (NCBI taxonomy): domain Eukaryota; kingdom Metazoa; phylum Chordata; class Mammalia; order Rodentia; family Gliridae; genus Glis; species Glis glis. The sequence goes on from PVJS01045163.1 coordinate 2,586, forward strand.
CTGTGGATGTGCAGCGGGACCCTGGCCATGTCCAGTGCACTGGTCGATTTGCCAGCCCAGGTGAGGCCAGGGGCAACAGGCAGGGGATGGGCAGGCACGGCCTGAGCAGAGCCTCCCTGACCTTCCCTCTGGCCAGCCGGGGAAACCATTCAGGTGCCGGAGACAGTCACACCCGGGGCCCGGCTGTACACTCTGCTGCTCCCAGGCCTAGAAGTCCAGGGAGCCCAGGTGAGCCCAGCACATGGGGCAGTGGGTGACAGGAGGGGAGGGACATGGGGAGCGCAAGCTCAGCCCCTGCCTGGCCAGGCATGGCCTGCAGAGGGACCCTGCAGGGCACAGCTGAGCCTCAGCCTGAGGCATGTTCTTGGAGAGAGCCAGGAAGCTTTGCTCACCCCCTCTACTGACCATGGTGCCTGAAGGACCCAGCTCTTCTTTCAAGTTCCCCCATGTGTTCCGAGTTCTCCGTGACAATTTTATATCACTTTTGTAATCCAAAAATGAAATACAGTTTAAAAACAGAAAAATGCTGGGTGTGGTGACACACTCCTGTAACCCCAGTACTTGGGAGGCTGAGACAGGAGGATTGCAGGTTCAAAGCCAGCTTCGGCAACTTAGCGAGGCTCTCAGCAACTTAGTGAGAACCTGTTTCCAAATAAGAAATAAAATCAGGCTGGGGGTGTTGCTTGGAGGTAGAAAGCCTCTGGGTTCAATCCCCAGCACCACAAAAATAAATAAATAAATAAATAACCAAAATAATTGGTTTTAAAGCAGAAAGGATTGAGGACTGGGACTAGGGCTCACAGCAGAGGGCAGGAAGCATGGATTTGGGCAAGATCAGTGGCAGGGCATGGTGTGGGCTGGCAGGTTTCTGTTGGGTTGTTGAAGGCTGTTGGAAGGGCTGCTTGGGGTCCTGGGGGCTGGATATGGCCACTAGCATCTCTGTTTTGTCAGATGAACATTGTCAGTGCCCAAGACCCTCCATACTTCCCTGGACCTTTCTCCATCAACGAGCAGGGCTGGCTGCGGGCACCACCCCAGGGCCTCAAAGGCCAGGCTCAGAAGGTGAGCATGACTCGGGAGCCGGACTTAGCTATGGACCTTCCGAAAATGTGTTCCTGGCCTCTGGCTCCACAGCCAGTGCTGCCTCCCTCAGACCTGCCTCTGCTGCCCCATGCGTCTCTCCTTTCCCTTTGGCTTGGTTCTGTGCTGGGCTCTAGAGCCTCAGAAAGAGGAAGGGTCCCTGGCTCTGGGAGCTCACAGGCCCTCTAATGGAAAAGAGTGTTTACGGCAATCACACTTTAAGAGAAAGTTCTGAGTAAAGTGGCCAGCGAGGAGGTCAGAGAAGTTCCCTCTTTAAAAATCTCCACCTCTCTCTCTCTGTAATTGGCTCTTAGCAATGCTAACCTGATAATTAACATTGCGAATGACTCAGAAGTCACACTTTCTTGAGCTGTTTGCAACTTAACAGAAGAATTTATGTCCCAAAGGTATAGGGCTCAGAGGAGCACTTGTCAGCAGAGTGATGGGTCACAGGGAGGTGTGAATGTGGCAGTTCCTTGTGGAGGTCTTGAGGGGAGGACTGGCATAGTCACAGAGGCAGACACATGTCGCAGTCCCATTCCTATACTGTGTGCACCTGTGTGTCCCTAGGTCTTCCAGCTGCAGATCTCAGTATCCTTTGGACAAGGCCAAAGCTGCCAAGGGACGCTGACGGTGAAGGTTTTGCCTACTCCTTCCAGCCATGTCTCCTTCCTGTAAGGCTCCCCTACCCCGGGAACACTGGGGGGATGGGGCTTAGCCCCAGGGAATCAGGACCAGGGGGAGGATGCTGGCACTGCAGCATTCCAGCTGGGATAGGAGGGAAGCCCTAGGGGAGGAGCCTGCTGACCCGAAGGGAGGAGCAGAAGCAGGCAGGAACCAGTGCTCCACTTTTGATCCAGACAGAAGGCCCAGAATGTCACGGTCTCTGAGAGCATGCCCCCTGGGAGCAAGGTGGCTCAGGTCCAGGCCACGGGCATCGACTTGCGCTATGAAATCATCTCCCCGGTGCCCAGCCCACTCTACTCCATTGGCCGTGGTGAGGGGCGAGGCGGTGGTGGAGGTCGGGAACCTGGCTTCGTCTGGGGCTGGTCCAGAGGTGTCCTCAGCATCATCTCGCCTTCCTGAGAGGCTGGAGCCAGAAGGCTGAGACTGGGGCAAGGTCCGGTTGGGGACCTGATCTTGGAGAGGAGGCAGAAGTGGTCAGGACCAGCTGCCTCCACCTGTGAGGAGGTTCAGGGGCCACGTGGAGGGGGGGACCACAACTGAACCGAGGGAGGGGCTGACCGAGCTCTGCTTCTCCACCCTGTCCAGCCGATGGGGTGGTCCGGACCACTGCACCCCTAGAATTGGCTAGTGTCCGAGGCCTAGGGGTCACGAGGCTGCAGGTGAGAGCCTTTGAGCTGCTCCGGCCGTGGGACAGTGCCGTGCTGGACCTGACAGTTACTGTGCCTTCTGTCAACCACTGGCCCCCGCGCTGCCTCCCAGCGCTCCTCGTGTGAGTATGCGGGAGCCCTGCCTGGGCTGCTGGGGCGAGATCCGTGGCTCAGAGCCCAGCCAGACTCTTGCCTTGCCTCCCGCCCTCCTCGCCAAGGACTCAAATCCCAGAGACCACACCTGTGGGCACCGTGCTGAACACCCTCGCTTGCACCGACCCAGACTCTGCTGGTGCCGCCCTGGAGTACCAGCTCTGGTTCCACAGCCCTCATGGCCCTGCCAGCCTCTCCCTTCAAGACAGAGTCCTTGAGGTGCCCACCCCTGCTCCCGCTGCCAGGGTGCTTGGGTCAGGCAGGATTGGGTGGGCCAAGGGTGTGCAGAGACCACTGGCGTGAGAGTGGGGGGATGGTCGTTGAGCCGATCTGCTTTGCAGCCTGCAAACAGGATCAGGGTGGGCGTCTGTGGACGCCCTGACCTGTGGTAGCCCAAGTGGCTTGCGGCTCTCCCAGGCCCTGGCTGGGCCTCACTCTCTGCGCCCTCTGGCAGGTGAATGCCACTTTGGACTGTGACACTCCTGGGGCCTGTTTCCAGCATGCCGCCTCCATCCTAGTGCTCGACGATGGTCAGCCCCGGATGACCAGTGAGTGACCATACTTAGTATTCAGGATGGGGCTATCTGTCCCCATGCCACCCCAAGACACAGGCATCTCTCCTCACTCAGAAACCACCAGGACAGGTTGGGTGCAGTGGCCCAAGCCTATGATCCCAGCCACTCCAGAGACTAAGGCAGGAGGATTGCCAGTTCAAGGCCAGACCTGACAACCTAGCAAGACCCTGGATTTTTTGTTTTGTTTTGTTTTTTTAATGGTACTGGGGAATTGGACCCAGTGACATTCTACCTTTGGCTTACACCCCCAGCCCTATTTTATTTTTTATTTGGAAACAGGGTTTCACTACATTGCTGAGGTCTTCACTAAGTTGCTGAGGCTATCCCCAAACCTGCAATCCTCCTGTCTCAGCCTCCCAAGTGCTGCAATTACAGGCAAGTACTACTATACTCAGCTGAGACCATGCCTTAAAATAAAACTAAGTTGATGCTGGGGGTGGTGGCACACACCTGTAATCCCAGTACTTGGGAGGCTGAGACAGGAGGATCCGGGTTCACAGCCAGCCTCAGCTACTTAGTGAGGCCCTCTGCAACTTAGTGAGACCCTGTTTCAAAGTAAAGAATAAAAAATAGGGCTGGGGGGTGGAGCTCGGAGATAGAATCCCCCTGAGTTCAATCCCCAGTACCGCAAACAAAACAAAACAAAACAAAACAAAAAGCTGGGGATGTAATTTGGAGGTAGAATGCCCCTGGGTTCAATCCCAAGTACCAATAAATAAATAAATAAAAGGGAGGCTGGGGATGTAGATCAGTAGTACATGGCCCCCTAACACTTAAAATTTCAATTTTCAGTACTAAAAAAATAAAAGGAAAGAAGGAAGGAAGGGAGGGAGGGCAGGATTGTCTCCATCTCAGACCCCTAGGGTGTCTCTCTCAGACCTCCAGCAGGGAGAGCTACTGCCTTCCTCCCATTAGACCCTCTCCCGCCTTAGAGCCCAGGATAGAGCCTAGGTCTCCTTCCTCAGACCCCCAGGGCAGGGTTGGGCACTCCTTGACCACCAAATGCCTCCCCAGCTGAGGTGCCAATACTGGTGACGGTGACACCCGTCAATGAGTACTCTCCAGCCTGTACCCCACGCACGTTCCGGGTTCGGGAGGATGCAGGGCCCCACACTCTGCTGGGCTCCGTGGTTGGCACCGATTTGGATTACCCGCACAACAGCATTGAGTACTCCGCCTCCGGTGGACCCTCCGTCTTTGCCGTGGACCGCCTCAGTGGTACTCCCACCCCAGGGCTGGGATGGAGAGGTGGGGCCAGGGTTGACTGCAGGCTGAAGCCCTGGCCGCCCCCTCTAGGAGAGGTTCTCCTCCTGGGGCCTCTGGATTATGAGCAGCAGAGGTTGTACAGGCTCCCCATCCTGCTGATAGACCACCACCAAGACTGGACTCCCACCCGCCACCGCTCAGGCTCCTGCACCATTACCATTGAGGTTGAGGTAAATGAATTCTGAGAGCCAGGCGTGGTGGCGTACGCTTGTCATCCCAGTACTTGGGAGGCTCAGACAAGAAAATCACAGGTTCACAGCCAGCCTCGGCTACTTAGTGAGGCCCTCCACAACTTTGTGAGACCCTGTTTCAAAAATAAAGAATAAAAAATAGAGCTGGGAGTCGTGGCTGACGCTTGTAATTCCAGTATTTGGGAGGCTGAGACAGGAGAATCCGGGTTCGTGGCCAGCCTCAGCTACTTAGTGAGGCCCTCCTCAACTTAGTGAGACCCTGTTTCAAAATAAAGAATAAGGCCGGGCGTGGTGGCGCACGCCTGTAATCCCAGTACTTTGGGAGGCGGAGACCGGAGGATCCGGGTTTGCCGCCAGCCTCAGCTCGTGCATGCGCTCTCTCTCGCTCTCTCTCGCTCTCTCTCTCTCCCTCTCTCTCCCCCTCTCTCTCTCTCTCTCTCTCTCTCTCTCTCTACTTAGTGAGGCCCTCCGCAACTTCGTGAGACCCGGTCTCAAAATAAAGTATAAAAAATAGGGCCGGGGGCGTAGCGCGGAGGTAGAATGCCCCTGCGTTCAATCCCCGGTACCGCAAAAAAAACAAAAAACAAAATAAAGAATAAAAAATAGGACTGGGGTGTAGCTCGGAAGTAAAATGCCCCTGGGTTCAATCCCCAGTACTGCAAAAAAGAAAAAAAAATAGGTCTGGAGGTGTAGCTTGCAGGTAGAATGCCTCTGGGTTCAGTCCCCAGTATCTAAAAAAAAAAAACAAACAACAACAACAACAAAAAAACTCCGAGGTCTTGGACAGATTTGGAAAGACAGGAGTTTCAGTCTCCCTCTGGAGCAGGGCATGATGGTGCATACCTGTAATCCCAGTACTTGGGAAGCTGAGACAGGAGGATGGCAGGTTCAATGCCAGCCTCAGCAACTTAGCGAGACCCTGTTCCAAAATTAAAAATAATAAGTGCTGGGGGAGTAGTTTGGAGGTAGAATGCCCCTGGGTTTAATTCCTAGTACAAAAAAAATTGCCCTATGGCCTTCTGCTTTTTCACACCGTGCCTCAGTTTCTCCCATGGGTTGGTTGGAGGGGGTAGGGCCTTACTGTGGAAAGCATTGGGACCTGTTGCCTGGTGCCTAGTCTCTGGATAAGGTTGGATGAAGCAGAGGGCTGGCCTGGGGTTTGGGGAGTGGGTTATACCCACTCCTGACCTGGTGGCCTTTCTGCAGGATGTGAATGACCATGCCCCCGAGTGTGAGCCCCCATTTCAGGAACTCACCATTTACACTCTACTGGGCCGTAGTGTGGAGGTGGCCACGGTGTTGTGCCGGATCCCCCAGGAGCCACAGCGTCTGGCCTTCTCCTACAGTATCGTGGGAGGTACAGTTGTGGGGACCACCAGCTGTGGGCGAGGGCAGGCCACAGCCAGCAGTGGTCCCCTTTTCTTGCCACTCTGCTTTCAGGGAATAGCCAGAACCAGTTCAGACTGCAAGGGGCCATCCTGGTGCACAGTGACCCTGTGTTGGGGCCTCCTTGGCCGGGGCAGCCCAGCACCAATGAGCTACTGATCCGCGTGGCTGACGCAGGCCCTTCCACCCTCCACCTCAGCACCACAGCCACCATCATTGTGCATCTGGTTCCTTGGAGGGCAAGCACAGCAGCCACCAGCACCCTCAGGACCACAGTGAGGGGGGCCTCAGGGCCTTGGGGGTGGGGAGAGGAGACACTGAAGAGTGAGGAGACCCAGCTTCCTGAAGGAGACCCCACACCAGATTGTTCTGAAGCAAATCAGGGCGTGGGGTGGCCCAGGCCATGGAGAGGTTTGAAGGCTGGATGGTCAGTGGTAAGGCTGTGGTCCCCATTTCAGGTGTCTTCCATGATGACTCCCCTGCTCGTGACAGACATAGAGGCTTTTTGGCAGCCGGATCCCTGGTTTGTGGTGGTGCTGACAGTGACAGGTGCCCTTCTGCTCTTGGCTCTGGGCTGGCTCATCAGCAGGCTGCTCCGGGGGTAGGTTCCTATCCCTGGCTCCAGGCCCCCCAGCCCACCTGTGGATATGGGCAGGGATAGGTGGTTCCACCCAAGATTTAATGACAATGCTCAAGTTGATGGACAGGCAAGGATACTGAGGAAGGTTGCTGCTATCCCTCAAATGATGACAGTCAGAGTGCCCCTTGGGAGGAAGTGGTCAGGCCTGAGATTCAATCTGCCAACCATGGGGCATTTACCTCTATTCCTTACTCCTGCCCTCCACCCCAAACCTGCCTTGCTCCTGTAGACTAAATTCCTTGTGCACACAGGACTGAACCCAGGCAAAGTGGGGATAACAATGTGGACATCACATACAGACATCGACTGTCCCCAGTATAAAGGGACAGATGAATGGTGCTAGTTCCTGATGCCAGCAGGACTGTTGCTCTTACTTCTTGGTTCCTCCTCCTGTCATTTTAGGTTGACCCAGGTGCTGCAGGCACCAAGTAAACCAGCCCAGGCTCTGCTGTTGAACAGGTCTGTCTCCTTTGCATGCCTTTATACCCAGGAGCCCACCTCTTAAACTTGGGCTGGGGCCCAGGGCCTGATCCTGTACTCCTCTTCCTACTTTGCCCCAGCATCCAGAAAAAGGAAGAATCCATTGAGGGGTTCATGGAGGCACAGAGGATGGAGATGTCCCAGGTCCCCAACAGTGTCACTAGCCTGGTATGTCAACGTACCATACTGAGTACTGGGGATTGAGTCCTCCCTACCCCGCCAAGCCTGCCCCTTGCCTATGAATGGCTACCTCTGTCAGCGCCATCAGGACGGAGGAGGCAGGTGGGCTCCTGGTCCCTCTGCAGGCGGGCCTCCATCTGCCCTGTGGGCAGGGCTCAACTCATGGCACCTCTCGTTCTTCTCCGCAGCAGCATTTTGACGGCAGAGCCCAGGATGCTCGTGAGTCCCCCATTTCCCAGCCCATTCTCTGCCTGGGCCCTCACTCCATCCCAGAGTTTCTTCCTCTCCTCACTCCATCTCAGTGTTTCCTCCTCCCACCAAGGATCCACCATCTTTTTTTTTTTTTCGCTGAATGGGGTCTGCTCTCACCCACACTCACCCTTCAGCCGAGTTTTCTCAAACACTGGTGGCACCAGGAGATGACTCAGACCTGGTCTGGTCTCTGCCCACAGGGGAAGGGGAGATGGTGGTGAGGGGAGAGCCCCCCATATTCCAAGGTCATAGGTAAATTATGGTAGAGTACTCTAGCTCTGGCCATAGGGGCGCTGGCATCTCGCTCTGGAGAATCAAGGAGGGTTCCCGTGCATTTGAATCAGACCTCAGGGAATTTGCTGAGAAGGGAGGGAGGGTCAGGTTGGATCCAGCAGAAGGGGGGTCACCCTGAAGGTCCTGGAGTGTATTCCCTGACCCTTGCGGGGGGGGGGGTTGTTCTGCGGAGGCCAGCAGTGCCCTCTCTCTCTCCTGATCATCTGGGCTCAGGTACAGGCAGAGACTACCTGTTCAACACGCTCACGGGAGCCCGGCGCTGGCTCTGAAGCCAAGGGACAGCTTTGCTATGTGTGGAATTTCTTTGTCACAAAATCATGGGCTGTGTTTTCAAGTTGATTCAAAAATAAACAAAATTACAAACAGAAAAGTCCCAGACTTGTAATCTGTGTGTGGGAGAAGCTCTGAGCTCTGTGCTTCCTTGTTCTTCCTTGGAGAAAGTGCTACCTTGTGGGCACACCCTAGGGAGCAGTAAGGCTATTTTTCTTTCTTTCTTTTTTTGTGGTACTGGGGATGGAACCCAGGGGCATTCTACCTCCGAGCTACACCCCCAGCCCTATTTTTTATTCCTTAGTTTGAAACAGGTTCTCACTAAGTTGCAGAGGCCTCACTAAGTAGCTGAGGCTGGCTTTGAACCTGCGATTTTCCTGTCTCAGCCTCCCAAATACTGGGATTACAGGTGTGCGCCACCACACCTGGCTAAGGCTATTTTTCTTTAAAGAAGGATTGGATGATGATCTGTCAGTGGCTGACACTCCTCAGACCTAAGAGGCTATTTTATTTTATTTTTTGTGGTATTAGGGATTAAATCAGAGGCATTCTGTCTCTGAGACACACCTCCAGCCCTATTTTATTTTTATTTGGAAACAAGGTCTTGCTAGATTGATGAGCACCTCACTATTTGCTGAGGCTGTCCTCAAACCTGTGATTTTTTTTTTTTTTTTTTTTTTTGCGGTACTGGGGATTGAACCCAGGGGCATTCTAGCTCCGAGCTACACCCCCGGCCCTATTTTTATCCTTTATTTTGAAACTGGGTCTCACGAAGTTGCGGAGGGCCTCACTAATTAGCTGAGGCTGGCCGCGAACCCGGATCCTCCGGTCTCTGCCTCCCAAGTACTGGGATTACAAGCATGCGCCACCACACCCAGCTTATTTTTTGTTTTGAAACTGGGTCTTGCTAGGTTGCTGAGGCTGGCTTTGAACCTGTGATTCTGCTGTCTCAGCCTCCCAAACACTGGGATTACAGGCGTACACCACCATGCCCAGCTAGGTGCTATCTTTGTCAGTGACTGAAGGGGCCTCCAGTTGTCCTGTGCCCTCAGAGACCAACTGCTTCATTTTCCTACCAAGAGGAGGACACTCTTGCTTTTGAGGTCCCACCAACCTTCAGGGCAGTTTGCCAACTATTTGTATAGGTTTTATTGGTAAGGATCTGGAGCTTTTGCACTGCATTGAGGGATGGTGCAGGCTTGAGAAACCTATGCATGGCGGGCCCTGGAAAGACGGATGAAAGCCCCTTTCGGAGGGGTGTTTCCATTTCTTCCTAATCTGTTTATTCTGATTCCTTGGCCCTCCGCTCTGCCTGTGCTGAGTAGACCTGTGGCACCCGGCCAGGTGGCCTACAGCAATGTGCAGGAGGCCAGGTCTTGCTGGATGCCATGCTGACTCCTTCCCACACCCAGCCTGGCATCAGACATCTCAGACTGTCAGCCCTTACTGTGGTATCCCCAAGTTATTGCAGTCTTCTCCCTCTCTTAAGTCTGTGGGCCTGGACAACCTCCTTTCCTGAGCCAGTTAGGGTATAACCAACCCCAGGAAGACGCTGAGTGCCTTCTGTGGGAAAAACACTCTTAATGGGGTTCCCATCAAAGTGAGTGTTGGAGTAGGCTTCGGGTCCAGCAACCTGAAAGTGGCTGTAGGTGGATTTCTCCTGAGGACTTGGACTGCTCTAAGAACTCATTCCGTCTGCATCTCTGAGACGCTTGACTTTTATCCTTGTTTTACAGATAGGGCAACCAAGGCTCAAAAGTCACACAGTTATCTAGTTGGGACATTTGGGTGTGGGACCAGACCTGCAGTTGGTATCCTGACCTTGAAACCAAGCCTGGGGTTAGATGCTCTGTGAGAACAAGGGACGACCATCTTCATGGGATTCATAGGTGGTGACAGCCCAGAGATGCTGTCATAAGAATTTAAGACCAGATGCTCCTGGCAGAGAAGAGGGTACGCTGGCCGTGTGCCAGGGCTTGTGCTGGGGACTTAGCTTCAGGCAGAACAAGGGAGGGCAATGGGCCAGAGGCTGTGGAGGCAGCAGAGGAAGTTGCACCTGGGGACAGGTGAGGCAGAAAGCTGGGGGGCACTGAGAAGAGGCTCTTTATACTCTGGAGACAGGAGGAGGAGGAGGTGCAAGACCCAGCACCTCCACTTCCAGAGGTGGAGTGACCTTGACCAGGCCTCCCTTCTGCGCCTCAGTTTCCTCGCAAGTGAACCGGGGTCAGTGGCGCCCCCTCAGGATGGGTGACGAATGAAAGCAATCGGCACATCGTTTACAGTCCCTAAATGTGCGTGCGAGGATGACAAAGGGCTGCCCGCTCGGCACGCGATGGCTGCTCAGGCAGAGAAGCCAAGGGCGCTCTGGCCTCTGAATCGCCAGCAAAATCTCCGCCACCAGCCCTCGGAGAACGGCGCGCATGCGCCAACCCGTGCCGTCACAGTCACGTGCCCCGGGCGTTCTGCGCCGGGCTCGAGAGGCGGGCTCTGACTGACGGTCCCGCCGACCGGTGAACCAGAAGCGCTGCTCCAGGAGTCCGACGAAGAGGCTGCTGATTGGGGACCGTCTCGGCTGGGGGCGGGTTCTTCGCCGTCCCGGTTACTATGACGCCCGGCCCCCGCCCCCTCGGCTGGCCGCCATCTTGTTGTTGATCGGTACCCAGTGGGCAGCGCCGGGAGCTGGACCGAGCGGCCGGTGCGGGGCCGCTGCTGCGGGGCTCAGCCACCTGCGCTGCCTGCCAGGGGCGGGCCGAAACCTGGAGGCCCGGGGGGCCCAGCTCCCGTGGGGAGCCTCGGGCGCCCGCTGCCCGGGCCGGTCCGGTGAGTGACTGGAGCCGGGCCGACAGACCCGCCTGACGCCCGCGGGGAGGGAGGCGGCAGGCGCGGGCGGGGAGCGGGCGCGCGACCGGGGCTTAGGCCGGGCGCCGCTGGAGCATCACTCGAGCCTCCCAGGGGCGACGCCGAGGCCGGGGGACAGCCGGGGTGGAGGTCCGGGAGCCCGGTGCGCCGGGGCCGCCGGCTCTGCCCGAGCCCTGGGTCCAGCTGACCCCGAGCGCCGAGACAGGTCCAGGGCCAGCCTGATGCTCTCCAGGGCGTCGTGTTGCTCCCTGGGGGAGATGCACGTAGATATCGCTCCTGCAAGTGACTCTCAGGCCGCGGAGACCAAGACTAGACGAAAGGCCAAAGCCCCCGAAAGCCAGGCAGCCGGCGTCGCGGCCCGGTGGAGACCCTCTGCCTGGCTCCTTCCTCCCGAGCCTGACGTGCTCCTCTGAGCTCACTGTTTGCTTGCTCTCGAAGGGCCTGCTAAAATGTCCATGATGCCGGAATTTGGGGGGGGGCATAATTTCTTTGCAGGTCAGCCACCCCTTTTTGGAGTATGTGCTTTAGGAGAAAGGGATTATTATGGTGATGACGAGATTAATTTTGTCTCCTAAAGAGACACTCCACTAGTTTGATTAGGATACAAAGGAGATATTAGAAGTGCGTTAGAATTGGAAAGAGAAGTGAAGCTTGTTTTTGTTGTGGATGGTCTTGAAGTACCTAATTAGCATTTAACAGCACTAAGTGTATTTGCCTGATGAAAACAGACTGTCAGGTCTCTTTCCTGAGAAGGAGGTAAGCTTGGCCATCCCAGGCAGAGTATACAGATCTAAAAAGACTGCTCCAAAATATTTCTTTTTTTTTTTTTGTGGTACTGGGAATTGAACCGAGGGGCATTCTACCGCCAAGCTACACCCGCAGCCCTTTTTAGTTGTTTTTTTCTTTTTTTCTTTGTGGTGCTGGGGATTGAACCCAGGGACATTCAACCTCTGACCTTCATCGCCAGCCCTATTTTATTTTTTATTTGGAAGCGGGGGTCTCACTAATTTGCCGAGAGTGTCATAAGAGCTGAGGCAGGCAGTGAACCTGCGATCCTCCTGTCTCAGCCTCCCAAGTACTGGGTTTACAAGTGTGTGCCACAATGCCCGGCAAATTTTTATTTTTGAAACAGGGTCTCATTAGGTTGCTGAGAGTCTCCTTGTGGTACATTTTCCTTTACCTGTGGCCGCTTGGCCTCTCCACACAGGCATCTTGTATGTACTCATGCAAAGTATGCATGAGATGACCAAAAAGTCAAGTAACAATGCCTTGTGCACTTCTGTTAGGATCTTGTCACCCCGGAATGTTTCATTTTGAAAGAAACCAGCTCTTTGGCAGGAGAGCCTTTTGGAAAGCAGATGCTGAAACCAGAGGAGACAGGCAGCTTGTTGCTGTTCTCCTGAGACTGTACCTGTTAGAGGAGAGAGAAATTGAGGGGTCTTTATTTCTTTCATTGCCCTTCCCCAGAACTATTTTTTTGAATCTTTAGTGAGTTTCAGTCTTGTTAAGACAAGTTCTTGGGCATTTCTTGAAAAGAAAGGAGGGAGATAAATATTAGGAGCTTCTGAAAATTGTTCCAAGCCAAGCCTCCCCCCTCCCCTTAATGTTCTTTTAAGGCAGCTGCCAGGTAAAATTCCTGATGTTTCTGTTAAAAATAACAGTAATTTAGCCGGGTGTGGTTCGAGGACAGCTTCAGCAAGTAGTGAGACTCGCATCAACCTACTGAGACCCTGTTTCCAAATAAGAAATAAAATCGGGCTGGGGGTGTAGCTCAAAGGTAGAATGCCTCTGGGTTCAATCCCCAGTACCACAAAAAATAAATTAAAAAACCCAGTAATTCTAAGTTACGTTCTTGCTTGTTTTGGATATTGAACCTCTGAAATACAGAAAGGCTATCCTTAGTCAAGTTTTCAACACTGACTTTTATAAACAATTTTAGGAGCCAGGCGTGGTGGCTCACGCTTGTAATCCCAGTACTTGGGAGGCTGAGACCAGAGGATCGGGGTTCAAGGCCAGCCTCAGCTACTTAGTGAGGCCCTCTGCAACTTCCTGAGACCCTGTTTCAAAATAAAGGATAAAAAATAGGGCCAGGGGTGTAGCTTGGAGGTAGAACGCCCCTGGGTTCAATCCCCGGTACTGCAAAAAAAAAAAAAAATTTAGGGAATCCAAGGGTCCATTAAACTCCATTCTAACCCTATGTTAGAACCGCTGTCTCCAGGAAATCAGAGACTATCCAACAACTTTTATCATCTTTAATATTTCTACCTCATGAATATTTATGAATAGTGGATGATACATTTTTTCTTTTTGTGCTGGGGATTGAACCCATGGGCATTCTATTTCTGAGCTATACCCCCAGACTGATTTTATTTTTTATTTTGAAGCAGGGTCTTGGTAAGTTGCTGAGGGCCTTGGTAGGTTGCTGAGGCTAGCCTGGAACCTGCGATCCAGTCTCGCTCTCTGAAGTAGTGGGATTACAGTCATGTGCTACCACGCCTTGCTCCCCTAGCCTCTTATTTTTTATTTTGAAACAGGTTGTTGCGCCTGGCCCCCAACCTATGATCCTCCTATCTCAACCTCCCAGATACTGGAATTACAGGCCTGCGCCACTGGCTAATGATACTTGATTCAATGCAGTTATCCAAAGGTAACTAATAGTACTACTTTGCTGGTATTTTTTTTTTTTTTTTGCGGTACCGGGGATTGAACGCAGGGGCGTTCTACTTCCGCGCTATGCCCCCGGCCCTATTTTTTATACTTTATTTTGAAACCGGGTCTCACGAAGTTGCGGAGGGCCTCACTAAGGAG
>PVJS01045164.1:0-16352 GCA_004027185.1 Glis glis
ACAATGGGTTCCAAAGGGGCATATCCATACAAAAAGAAACTCAAAGGGCAAAAGGGTGGGAGAGGGGTGGGGGAACTTTTCCAATTGCTATCCACATGGAGACACAACCCAGAAACAGCCACACTATATAAGTGAAAAATGAAAATTTAAAATAAAAGTCTGTGGGAAGAGGGGAGGGAAGTGAAGTGTGTGTGTGTGTGTGTGTGTGTGTGTGTGTGTGTGTGTGAATGTGTGTGTGTATGTGTGTAGATCTGTAACTGTTGTGATGGACATTTAAATAAAACTTATGGAGATATTGTGTTTTAAGATCCTAAGGAGGTTGTTTTCAAATTTATGGTGAAATTTTTCCCAGTGGACCCTGGACATCTTCGAGAAGAACTTACAAGGTACAGTACTTACCTGTGCGTCTGTTGCATGAAATTTTTTGAGAATCCTCACTCTCCATTTATGGGAGGAGTTTCTGGCTCTTTTTTTTTGCAAGGCTTGGCTTTAAGTCTCTCTCTGGGAGATGGAGAGGAGCTGGAAAAAGGGAGGGCCAGGCTGGTCCCTGGGATATTAATCTTCCAAAAGTTTGGCACTGTAGAGAGAAGGAGGGATGGTGTTCTAGAGATGGTGGCAAACTAGGGTGGGTCCTTGGGGGTTGTGCCATTAACTAATACAATAATAAGCATACCCTTCTTCGTGGCATGCATTCCAATGAGCCCGTTGATATCCATGGACATTGAAATGTGGGGGTGTATTTCATAGGTAGAATGTGAAATGTTTTATAATGATGATATATACTTATGAAAAATGCTCTTCAGAATTACAGTGTAAACCTGCTTCTGCAAAAATACAGCCTCAATATAACATTTCCCTAACCTTTCTCTGCTTTCTAGACTTAGACTCTTTCACATAAAATGGATCTAAGAGATAATCTAGTCCAGCCCACTTGGTTTACAGATGAGGAAACATGTCCTGGGATTTAAAGGGACTTGGCCACTATCACAGGATGTTGGTAGTTATTCTTCCTGACATCTCCCCTCCTACAAGGTTCACTGCCAGTTCACCCTCATTCCTCTTGTACAGGGGGACTTTTCCAAAGGGTCCCTGCAGAAGTCACTTTCCACAAGCCAAGCCAGTCTGCCTCTCTCTCTCTCTCTCTCTCTCTCTCTCTCTTTCTCTCTCTCTCTCTGTCTCCCTCCTAATTCTCCATGTTTGCAAGTTGGAGGCCACTTTCCCAGATAACCTGATATCTTGGTATCTATATCAGTTGGCATTTGCTAACCCATTTCAGTTGCGTTTTAAATTGTGACCAATTTGGATGGAGATAAACTTTCTCGAAAAAAATGAGAAAATCAATGTGATGATAAATGATTCATCAGCTGTTCAGGGCAAGGAGTTGGGATTTGTAGCAGGCAGCTGCTTTCTTAACAGCAAAGAACGTGTCAAATGACAAGAAGTCGCTTTCTTGCCCGGAGCAAAATGAAGTTCATTTTCCCTGTAATGACTGAACTGATTTTTCTCATTTACATCTGTATTTGAAAACAGGCAGTGGTGAAAGGAAGGCTTCCTTTCATGTTTCCCCATTGGTCCATTTAAGACCACTTAACCGTGGTTGAGTTGACGAGGATGCCTTGTTTGAGGCTAATACATGGATTTCTGCAAGTGGTGTACAAATAGAATTTTTCTAATTGAATCATTTCTAATGCATTCAGGGAGCTCACAGTTCAGAGGGTTATTATGATTAATACTTATGTAAACTAAATAATCACCTGCTAAGTCTTTTCAATCTGGATTTTCATCTATCACCTGCAGTTAATTTTTGATTCACCACGTTGCCTTCAAGCCTTAATTAGTTGCCAGAAAAGTACACATAGAACTTCATTTAGAAAATCACATTTTAGCTAAGCGGGATGGTGCATGCCAGTAATTCCAGCTATTCTGAGAGACTGAGGCAGGAGGATCGCAAGTTTGAGGCCAGACTGGGCAATTTGGCGAGACTCTATCTTAAAATATAAAGGGATGGAGATATAGGTCAGCGGTAGAGCACTTGTCTAGCATGTATGAAGCCCTGGATTCAAGTCTCAATACAAAAAAAAAAAGATAATCACATTTTATATAGGGAAGTGCCCATAGTCGATACTCAAAAATGTTTTAATGCCTAAAATAAAATATTGGAACCAATTTTGGACCATGGAAGAAAGCAGTCAGTGGTAGAATCTTTCCAATGTATGTTTTCCCCCAAATTTGTCTCTCTTTTGATAAGGTCTTAAACATGTGGGGCAAACGCTGTGTGTGGGGCAGAGCCCTGGATGCTAACCTGCAATTTATGGATCCCCAGTGAGGCTTCAGTGGGCAACATGGCTTCATTCCATTCCATAAACATGAGTTACATACCTACTCCATGTAAAGTGCTGGACTGGACTCTGATGACAGAGATAGTTTAGGCAAAGGGAACAACATGGGCAGAAGCCTGGCCCCAAGTCCTTGATTTCTGAAATACAATCTTTTGGAAAGGAGTCAGCCTGACTCCTGAGTCCTAGCAGACCTGAGTTCTAGCCATAGTTTCAGTATCTTTGGGTGATACATGCATGCCACATCACCGAACTCCTCTCTGTGTGCATCATTGTAAAATGGGGCGATCACTCCTGCTCCTAAGTCGTGATGATGGAGAGGACATGACAGCATGTCGTACAGTACCTTGCTGGCCTCCTGAGTGCCCTCGCTCTTGCTGGGTCTTCTTTTCTCCCTAGCTCAGGATGTAGCTTTGCTACGTGGCAGAAACTTCCAGAGGGTGATTGGCCACCTTCCTCAAGTTGGCAGGAAGGTTTGGCCAGGGAGATTCCTAATGGCCATGAAAACTGCCAAAGTGCTAAATCAGCCAAGTTGTGGTCTGGGGCTGGTTTGGGGCTGAAGCAAAGCATTACTCACCACCCCCAAAAGACATCGGCCTGACTGGGGGTGCCTCTCCTTTCTTGAATCATCTTGGATCTGGGAGAAGGGAAATGCTTCTTTCTTATTCCTGCTTCTTTCTCAGGAGATTTCCCCCAACTCCTTTGCAGATATCTTTTTACTCTTCAAATAAAGAAGGACTTGGCACAAGGAAGGCTTCCATGCAGTGACAACTGTGCCGCACTGATGGTGTCTCACATCTTACAATGTAAGTACCAAATGTCTGCTTTGGGAACTGTCGGCCAAGTAGAGAACCAAGTAAGGGAACTGAGCTTCCCAATGTGTCTGTCGCCATATTAGGGCTTAAGAGAAGAGAAAGCATCAAGCATGGTGGTGCACACCTGTAATCCCAGTACTTGGGAGGTTGAGACAGGAGGATTGCAGGTTTGAGGCCAGCCTCAGTGACTTAGCAGGACCTTCAGCAACTTAATGAGACCCTGTTTCAATATATATATTTTTAAAAAGGGCTGGGGGTATAGCTTGGAGGTTGAATGCTGCTGGGTTCAATCCCCCGTACCAAACAAAAAGTGGAGAGAAAGCCTGGATACAATACAGAGAAACAGCATGGTACAGTGGAAATTGCAGCCATTGAGATTTGGCTCAAATTCTATCTCTTCTACCTCCTAACTGCTGTAAGGCAAGCCCCCTTCCTTCTCTGAGCTGGATTGTCCTTGCCTTTAGTAGTGACAAGAATACCTTCCTGCAGGGTGGCTCTATAGATTTAAGTAAATGCTGATTTTCTTCTATCCCAGTCCAACCTTCCCCTCCCACAGCCCCTAGGCTTGCTGTCTAGGAGCTGTTTTAGGCAAATCTGGGCATGGATTTTGCCAGGCAGGCCCTGGCTCCCCCTGTTTGCCCCAGGGTCCATCTCTGGAGCACACTGTCATGTTCAATATAATTTCTGTGTTGCTCTTTATCATGATTCCAAGAGAACAAAGCACAAAGTACAGCAGGTGAAAAGGGTCTAAAAGGGAAAAAGGCCCCAGGCATCAATTACTTACTATCCCCATATCCTAGAAGAAAAGCTGTTTGACTAGGCTGAATGACAAAGTTGGGAGGAAGGAGGCCTGTGGAACTACGGGGGCCTGCCTGACAGGGGGGGCACTATTCCCTTAGCCCTAGGGTCTAGGCAGCTGGAGATAGCATCTCTTCTTCTAAGGCCAGCTGGACTTTCTCTCCTTTTTTGAGGCCTCCTAGTAATACACTGTTCCCTACTAATCCTGCAGGATCATAACTTCAGTTTTTTTTGTCTCATATGTTCATTTATGACCTCTGTCCCTTACCTTCCTCCCAGTCCATAAATGGAAGATTTCTGATCTCACTAGGAGCTCCAGAATGAAGTGTTTGGATAGGGACAGAGTCTGAATCAATGTTTATCAAGTGACTCTTGGCCCTCTCAAGAAAAGAGGGCCCCCAGATCTCAGAAAGGTAGTGGGCGACAAGAGCCACAGTAATCAGGAAAGGCTGATGGAGGAGGTGGCTTTTGTGCTGGGCCTCGAAGGTACACAGAATAATTGGATAGATAATGACAGGCAAAAAACAAATCAACTCCCAAAACAAAACAGCATAAAAGGAATGGTGGTGGGACAAGGAGCAGCTAGAGGATGCAAAATGGCCCAGTAAAGCTCAAGCATGGTATCTATTTAGAAGAGGGAGTTGAAAGTGAAGCATTATTTTGAAGGGTCTTGAATACCAAGGTCACTAACCAGCTGTCCAGCATTGTACTTGCAGGGTGGAGCAGATAAATAAAACATTGTTGGAAAACATCCTTCTCCATTAGCTGCCTATTCAGGTAGTGGTGAGGGTATTGGGGTTTCTGGGTGGCCTCTTTTGGGGGAGCCAAATGTCGTTCTTAACAGTTCTGCCTTATGGATTTGGGCATTCCCTAGTGGCTGTCTCAGGCATAGCATGAGGAGCACTTCAGCTTTTCCAGAGGTTATTTTGTCAATAGAAGCTCATTCCATGGGGGTGGGAAGCTAAAGTTTCAATGGGTTAGGATTCACAGTGAATCCTGGTCAGGCTCAGTGAACTCTAAAGTGTGCAGAACACTACCAGGTTGCTCATGTATCTGTTTATTGACTCATTCATCCGATATTTGTTGAACACCTGCTATATTCTAGGCATTTAAGAACCTCCACATTCTGCCTAATCATCTACTTAAGTCTCTCTTACACACCTTTTTATTCTAGTCAGACACTCCCTCCCAAATACAAGGTGTATATTTCAAATGAAGCCTCCCTCCCTGTTTTTGGTACTGGGGATGGAACCCAGGGGCATTCTACCTCTGAGCTACACCCCCAGCGCTATTTATTTTTTATTTGGAAACAGTGTCTCGCTAAATTGCAGAGGGCCTCACTACGTTGCTGAGGCTTGGCCTTGAACCTGTGATCCTACTGTCTCAGCCTCCCAAGTACTGGGATTACAGGCATGTGCCACCACACCCAGCTTGAAGCCCCCCTTTTATGAACTCCCTTATTAATGCTTCTTTGTTATTCATTCAATGAACAATTTGTTTTTCTTATTGAATCTACCAAGTTCCAGATAGTATGATAGGCATTGAGAACATAGCAGTGAACTAAGACAAATTCTTGCCTTCACGGAGCTCCCATTTTTGGCAGTGGAAGAGATTCAGACAATGACCCAAAGAAGAAAATAAATTATATGATGAGTGTTAGAAGGTGATAAGAGCAATGGAGAAAAGTAAAACATGGAAGGGAGATGGGGGTTCTGAGGGTGGCTATGGAATATCTGAATAAGGTGGCGGGTGACCATAGGCTTATTGTGAAGGTGACAGAGACTCAAAAGAGGTGAGAGAGCAAGACATGCAGCAAAATCCAGTGGAAGAGCATTCCAGGGGGGAGGAGAATGTCCTGTGCAAAAGGCCTGGGGCATGCTAGAAACATCACAAAGCTTCTTGGGATTGACTGGAGCTGAATAAGAAAGGGAGAGAGGAATCTTGGAGGGCCTTACAAGCATATCAGAGACCTGGAGCTTGACTCTAAATGAAATGGGATGACACTAAAGCAGCTTGAACAGAGGGATGGAATAATCTGAATGGGGTTTTAACAGGGTTATGTTGGCCTCTGTGGTGAAAAGAGACCTGTAAAGGGAATGGGGAAATGGGGATATCAGATCAGAGGCCATTGCAGGAAGGAGGGATGCTGGTAGTTTGGGCCAGCATAGTAATAGTGAAAGTGCTCACGATATTTGTCACCTTCCTTTACTGCAGATGTTTACTCATTTGTATGTCATAGTTCTCTTCCTAGATTGTCGTAGTCTTGCATGGAGAGAAAAATGTACACCATCTAATGTGTTATTATATTGTCCTAGGGGCCAACATGGGGTCTTCTGTTTAATATTCCCAGAGCCTAAAAGATTGATGTGTGTGTCTTTTTGGTTTTTTTTATTTTTTGTTTTTGCTACTGGGGATTGACCAGAGGCATTCTACCTCTGAGCTACATCCCAACACTTTTTATTTATTTATTTATTTTTTGAAACAGGGTCTCACTAAGTTGCTGAGGCTGACTTCAAAGGTGTGATCCTCCTGTCTCAGCTTCTCAGGTCCTGGGATTATAGGAGCAAGCAACTACACCTGGCTGTGTGATGTATTTTAAAAACCATCTCTATTGAAGTATAATTTAAATACCATAAAATTCACTTATTTATTTATTTATATATATATTATTTATTTATTTATTCTTGGTGCTGGGGATTGAACCCAGCGGCATTCTACCTCTGAGCTACACCCCCAGCTCTATTTTTTATTTTTAATTTTGAAACAGAACCTCACTAAGTTGTGGAGGGCCTAACTAAGTTGCTGAGGCTGGCCGCAAAACTGTGATCCTTCTGTTTCAGCCTCCCAAGTACTGGGATTTACAAGCATGTGCCACCACACCCAGCTAAAATCCACCCATTTAAAATACACAACTCAGCTGGGCGTGGTGGCCCATGTCTGTAATCCCAGTACTTGGAAGCTGAGACAAGAGGATCACAGGTTTGAGGACAGACTCAGCAACACAGAGAGACTCTCAGCAACCTAGGAAGACTATTTCAAAACAAAAAAATAGAAAAGGGCTGGGGTATAGCTCAAAGGTAGAATGCCCCTGGGTTCAATGTCCAGTACAGCGCACGTGCGCGCGCACACACACACACACACACACACACACACACAAACACACACACACACACACACACACAATTCAATGATTTTTTAATAACATTATAGTGTTGTACAACCATTACCACAGTCCATTTTTTGGACATTTGCATAATATCAAACGTGATCTCTCAGGTCTATTTGCAAACACATTCTGTTTGCATGCTCAGCTCCAGCCAACCACTAATTTACTCTCTGCTTCTATACATTTGGCTTTTCTAGACATTTAATGTAAATGGTGTGATAAAATATATGGCCTTTTGCATCTGTTTTTTTTTTTTACTCAACATAATGTTTTTTAACTTAACATAAGTTCCAGTTTGTTCCACTCTGTGGCTGAATAGTATTCCATTTTATGTATTTAATACATTTTGCTTGTATATTCACATGGTTATGGACATTTGAATTGTTTCCAGTTTAGCTGTTAAGAATAATGCTATAAACTGGGTGTGGTGGCGCACACCTGTAATCCCAGTACTTGGGAGGCTGAAACAGAAGGATCGCAGGTTTGCGGCGAGCCTCTGCAACTTAGCGAGGCCCTCCACAACTAAGGAAGACCCTGTTTCAAAATAAAAAATAAAATAGGGTTGGGAGTGTAGCTTGGAGGTAGAATGCCCCTGAGCTCGTTCCCCAGTACCACACACACATAAAAAATAGAATAATGCTATAAACATTGGAATACCAGTCCTTGTATGGATACATGTTTTCATTTCTCTTGGGTAGATTCCTAGAAGTATTAATTGCTGGGTGTTGTGATAAACTTATATTGAATATTCTAAGAAACTGCCAAACTGTTTTCCGAATTAATAGAGATACACAATAAATGTATGAAGTTTCCATTTTTCTATACCTTCATTAGCATTTGGTATATCTGCCTTTGATTATGGACATTATAGTGGGTAGGAAGAGGTAAATCATTGCAATTTGATTATCATTTCCCTAATGACTGATGATGCTGAACACCTTTTCACGTGCTTATCCCTGTGTTTTCTTTGGTAATATGTTTGAATCTTTGCCCATCTTAAAATGAGCTATCTTACAACTGAATTTTAAAAGATTCTTATAAATTATGATTTATGAGATATGTTATTTGCAAATTTCTCTCTCACTCTGTGCAAAGATATTTCATTTATGTAGATCTTTAAAAAATTGCTCTCAGCAATATTTTGTAGTGTTCAGGGTACAAGTCTTATACTTCTTTTGTTAACTTATTCCTCAGCATTTCATTCCTTTTTTGATGTTATTGTAAATAGAACTGTTTTCTTAATTTCATTTTCAGATTGTTCATTGCTAGTCTATACAAATACGTTTATCTTTTGTATATGGATCTTTTATCTTGCTACCTTGCCGAACTAATTCATTAGGTCTGGTAGTTTTTTGTGGGTTCCTGAGGATTATCTGCATATTAGACCATGGTTACTCCAAGTAAGACAATTTAATCTCTCCCTCTTTTAGTGCAAATTCTTTATACATCTTCTTCTTGCCTGATTGCATTTAGTAGAACCACCAATACAACAGTCAGGTGATGTGGAAAGAGCAGATATCTTTGTCTTGTTTGGCCTTAAGGGAAACATTGAATCTCTTCCCATGTGGTATGATTATGATGTTAGCTATAGGTTTTCCGAAGATAAGTTTCATCAGGTTGAATTTCTTGTTTGTTTGTTGTTTTTACCACGAATAGGTGATGGATTTTGCCATGTCTGCATCTATTCAAATGATAATGTGTGGCGAGGTGTGGTTTTTTGTCCTTTATTTATTTATTTATTTATTTATTTATTTATGCGGTACTGGGGATTGAACCCAGGTGCATTCTACCTCCGAGCTACACCCCCAGCCCTATTTTTTATTTTTTATTTTTGAAACAGGGTCTCACTAAGTTGCGGAGGGCCTCACTAAGTAGCTGAGGCTGGTGGCAAACCCACGATCCTCCTATCTCAGCCTCCCAAGGACTGGGATTACAAGCGTGCGCCACCATGCCAGGCTTGTCCTTTATTTTATTAACATATTCATTGATTTTCATATGTTGAACTGACCTTGAAATCCTGAGATAAATTATACTTGGTCATAGCATATAGTCCTTTTTATATGTTACTAGATTCAGTTTACTTGTATTTTGTTGATAATTTTTGCCTCCATGTTCATGAGAGGTATTGATCTGTGGTTTTCATTTCTTACAATGTTTTTGTCTGGTTGTCTGGTTTGGGTATCAGGCTGATACTAGTGTGATAGATTGAGCTAGCAAATATCCCCTACTATGTTTTTTGGAAAAGTTTGTAAAGAATTTATATATTTCTTCTTTGAATATTTGATAGAATTAATCAGTGAAGTTTTCTAAACCTGACTGGGTTTTAGTGGGATTGGTACATTTATCAATATTGGCTAAATAAATGAATAAAAGAGTTGAGGCAGGCAGAGGAATTGGGAACAGAAAGGATTAAAACAGGCCATCTGTAAGAAGTGAATCTATGGAATTACTGTCATAAACAATGTGTATATATGAGATTATACCAACATTATTCTCAGTGCTACATGTGGGGGGGAGGCGGGGGGAGGGACACCAAGAGCTGTGTGCATGTATGTTAACACCAAACTGATACTCATTGTGATGTGAGACTACCATGCATCAATAAAAACATAAAAATTTTAAAAATAAATAAATAAAATAGGCCATCTGTATCAATTTCTGTGAAGTGGGAGGATGTGAGCAGGGAGTTGAGAGACCCATATGGGCCAGGAGATCAGGGCCCACCAGACCACAAGATAACAATTCAAATTAAGGATTGAAACTGGTCAAAAGACATTGGTCCCCCAAGACCCAATTCGGACCAATCATAAAAGAGCAGATGGGGAATCTCAAAGTTTAAAATCCCACCTCCCAAGAGCTTCCGAGGTTACTTTTTTTGGGGCACACCCTCCCCCACGTTGGGGGGAGTTGTTTTTGTCTTCTATCTTTCCTTGACTTAAATTAAATTTTCATATTTCTATACCCTTCATTAGTCCTTGAACTTCATTTGTTGAAATCCACTGGACTATAACCCAATAAGAGGAGACATCCCATATCATTTTGCCACTCCAGATGGAAGTCAAACCCACAATCTCAGTGAAGAAAGAATTTGATTTCAGAGTCACTGTTTTGGCCTTCAAAAACATTTAATATATGGATATTTTCATTTTATTGTGATTTAAAAATATATGTATATACCTTATTTGTCTAAAGATGAACATGCCATCTATCTAAAAACAAATGGAAAGCCAAGACAGAAGAGAAAAACCCCAACCTTCCAGCAAACTAGGTGCCCCATTGTTCATGTATTTTACTCACCAAAGGATTCATGGAGAATCTATTTACTTTTACAAGAACATAACTTCTAACAGGTGTGGATATCTAGCTTCCCATGTTATGTTAGATTAGAAGTCACAATTTAGAACAGAATGTTCTAAACTTTGACTTCAGGGCAAGTCAATGACAGGAAGTAATTCATACAAATCAGAGGGAAGAAACCTCAAAACTAGAAGGAAGACGAAGTAATTCAAAAGTCAAAGCAGTCTGGGGCCATTTATGATAGGAACAGATAATCCTAAATACCTCAATTGCCTGTGTAGGCATAATACTGTAATAGGTGTTTATAACAATAAATTGGAGACATCTAGAAATGTGTAAATTATGATCATGGATAAAATGCTAGCTATTTGGAAAGGCTAGAATGATTCGTCTACTGGGGATTCCAGATAGCTGGGGATTTACTGGATTCCCAATGTACAGCATGATGAATTGGCTGTGACTGGCTTACATTAGAGTTAACATGTTTATTTCCTTTTCTTGATAATGTATGATCAGGGTGGAGTGAGGCTGGGGGGTGCATTAGTTTACTATGGCTGTCATAGCAAAATACCAGAGACTGGATGGTTTAAATGAGAGAAATTTATTTTCCCATCCTTCTGGAGGCCAGAGTCCAAGATTAAGCTTTGGCATTTTTGGTTTCTTCTGAGGCCTCTTTACTTGGGTTGAAGATAGTTGCCTTCTTGTTGTGTGTTCACGTCTTCCTTTTTCTGTTTGCTCACATCCCTAGCACCTCTCAGTGTGTCCACATTTCCTCTTTTTATGTGAACACCAATCACATTGGATTAGGGAACCCCTAATGTTCTCAATTTTAACTTAATTATCACTTCAAAGGACCTTTATCCAAATACACTCACATTTGGTGGTACTGGGGGTTAGGACTTCAATATTGAGGAGACAAAATCCAACCTATAACAGGGACTGATTGGAAGTAGGGGAGATTATAAAAAGAATGTGGGAGAAGAAAAACCTAATAAAACATACAACTGTGATCTCGGAGCCTTTGTACTGTAACTTACTTTACTGAAACTTCCCAGCAACTCACTGCTTCTGATTGGGGAAAAAGCCAGTAGAAATGCAAATATACATATATCATGAGACAAGAAGCATGGAACTACCCTGGCTGCAATAAAGTGCTGTTTGGGGGGGGGATCAGAAGGTTTTATGGGTGCTCCATTACTGAACTCCTCAATGATAACGTCAAAATGTTACTTTTTCTGTCATACAGCAGAACTGGGAGACTTCCATGAAGAAACAGTTAGGAAACATCTGGCACAAACCCGATACTTGCCAAACCAAGACTGTTTAGAGAGCAAGATCATGCACTTCCATCAGAAGCACATGTAAGTATTTGAACTAGCACCTGCTTCCTAGTGGAGGACACTAAAGTCAGGGCAGATTCTCAAAGCAAGCCCTTCAGGCTCAAGAAGCTTCAGACTCAAGAAAATGCTGAGTCCCAGATGGAGCTCTCAGGGTGGAAGTGTCATCCTTGCTGCATTCTTTAAGCTCATAAATACTTTCCCCTTGCAGTGGCAGGAGTCCAGCTGAATCTGATGTTCTGCTACTGGACATAGCGAGGAAGCTGGAGATGTACGGCATCAGGCCTCACCCCGCCAGCGATGGGGAAGGGATGCAGATTCACCTGGCCGTGGCACACATGGGAGTGCTGGTGTTACGGGTAGCGACCCTTTCCTTTGTAACTCTTCAGCTTGAGGGTGGTGGTTATCTTGACTCTTGCGTGGATGATCCCAATACTCAACACCAACTAGAAAAGGAAGTAATGGCTAGGAATGTTTGGGGTAAACCCTTTCCCCTTGATATGCTTTGCTTCCATGTGCACTCAGCTCATGGCTATATAGATTCTGAGGAGTTCACCCTTTAGTCTAGGCTAGCATGGTGGGCACAACATCTAGAGGCTCTTTGGAACTTCTAGTCCAAGAAGATATGTGCATCCAAAAAGCTTAGGCTGTGACATTGTCCAGATCCTCCAGAGACACCTTGAGGGGGTCCAAAATGTGAGACACTCTTTTTTTTTTTTTGGTACTGGAGATTGAGCCCAAGGGTGTTCTACCTCTGACCTACACCCCCAGCCTTTTTTATTTTTTTTTATTTTGAAACAGGGTCTCATTAAGTTGCTGAGGCTGACCACGAACCTGCTATTCTTCTGTCTCAGCCTCCCAAGTACTGGGATTATAGGTGTGCACCACCATGCCTGACTGGGATGCTCTTATTCATGATTGTTTTAATTGGAGGTGCCCAGTGTCAAATGGTAGGGAATTAGTGCCCAATCCTGCCAGTAACTGTTGCTGTTTACTGGTTCACTGTACTCCCAGGACCCCACCCCCCCCAGTTAGAAACTCAACTCAAGCAGGGTAATCCTAGCTACTTGGGAGGCTGAAGCAGGAGGATTGCAGGTTAGAGACCAGCTTGGGCAACTTAGTGGGACCCTGTCTCAAAATAGAAAGTAAAAAGGGCTGGAGGTGAGCTGGGTGTGGTGGCACACGCTTGTAATTCCAGTACTTGGGAGGCTGAGACCGGAGGATCCGGGTTCATGGCCAGCCTCAGCTACTTAGTGAGGCCCTCCGCAACTTAGTGAGACCCAGTTTCAAAATAAAGAATAAAAAAAATAGGGCTGGGGATGCAGCTCGGAGGTAGAATGCCCCTGGGTTCCATCCCCAATTCCGCAAAAAAATAAAATAAAATGGAGGTGTAGCTCAATGGTAGCAAGCCCCTGCATTCAGTCTCCAGCACTGCAAAAACAATGTGGGGTTGGGGGAAGAAAACCCAACTTAGGGCTCTCTGGTCTTCTATCATTGATCCTCACCCCATGGAATTTTGCCAGAAGCTATTTTTTCAGTCTATTAGATATCTTTATATTTCTGAACATTCAATGAATTTAGATCCAAGGTAAAGTTCAAGGACACGTACCTACCCTTCAAAGTGATACAAAGAATAGTAGGTGAATACCTATGCAGGTTTGTGAACAAATCACTTGTGAGAGAGAAGGGGGTAGCCTCAGACTCACTGATCCCCAGGACCAAATTAGAACACTGAAGTCACAAAGCAGGTCAGGTCAGGACTCAGCTACAAGAATCTTGGCCTTCTCATTTGTTTTGTTGTGAACTTTTTAGTATGAGAGTCACATTGATGGGCAAAGGCCCAATGGATTCCAGGTATACCTGCTTACCCAGAAGGGACTTGTTCTGCATTCCATTCTAATCCCTGATCCTTGCATTTCTTACTGCATGAGAGAAGATGGGGAGAGAAGGGGAGAAGGGACACCATGTTGGTTATGATTTCCTTCACTGTGAATGCTTCCATGGACAGTTGGGGACAATATTAATTAATTAGAATATAATATCAATTAATTAGAATATCTGTTGTCTCTACCACAAATTTGGCCAAAGAATAGATATTTATGTGTTGAGTACCTTCTCTGTGTTCAAAATTATATTCTTTCTTTTCAAAAAAAGGTTCATTAAGATATAATTTGCATACCATAAAATTCATCTGTTTTAATAACCTGTATGAATCAGTGGTTTTTAGTATATTTACAGAGCTGGGCAGCCATCTATTTATTCATCCATTTTTAGTCTATTTATTTTATTCATTCATTCATTCATTCATTCATTCATTTATTGGTACTGGAGATTGAATCCAAGGGCATTCTACCTCAAAGCTACACCCCCAACCCTATTTTTTATTTTAATTTTGAAACAGGGTCTCTCTAGGTTGATGAGAGTCTCACTAAGTTGCTGAAGCTGGCCTTGAACCTGCAATCCTCCTGTCTCAGCCTCCCAAGTACTGGGATTACAGGCATGCGCCACCACACCCAGCTCTCATTTTTTAGTCTACTTATTGTGCATCCATACGGGGCC
Organism: Glis glis; assembly: GCA_004027185.1. Taxonomy (NCBI): domain Eukaryota; kingdom Metazoa; phylum Chordata; class Mammalia; order Rodentia; family Gliridae; genus Glis; species Glis glis. The sequence continues at coordinate 14,309 of PVJS01045164.1, forward strand.
ACACACTAAAGTGACAGAAGTACATAAGCATGATCCTGACTTAATGGAACTTGAATTCTAATAAGGAGAAGACAGACAATTGAGTAAGTAATTACAAACAAATGCAATATGCTTTGTGCTAGAAGCATGGGGTGCTAAGGTAACATAGGTGTGGGGGGCTTAATATTTAAGCTAAGACATGGGGAAGTTCTCCAGGCTGAAAGGTTAGGGTGGGGAGGCAAGGAAAGGTGTCTCAATTAAAAGACAAACAAACAAAGGCCCCAAGAGGAGTAAGGAATGGCAGAATGAAGAAGGCAGCATTAAGCCCGAGAAACACATGGCTCCCATAGTGCTCAGTGTCAGACTTTCAAGTAATCATCAGCTAATCTTTCATACTTACTTGTGGTTACATGAGAAGAATACACGACAAACTAACATTCTCCTTTAGGGAATGGCTAGCTGGGGACAAAAGCAGGGGTGATAATGGTGGGCGTGAGACAATATATCTTTGTGTATACCCTTGGTTTTTGGACCTCGTAAATGGATTACCTACTGGACAAACAAACAAAAAGGCTGACATGTTTTGGTAGAGCAGGAAAGCCAAGGGTGTATAAGGGAGTTAGAAATGGGTATAGACTGCAGGAATGAGAATATCCTGGAGTAGGTGCTTTCAGAGCAGGTAAGAAGGCTGGACTATGTGTAAGGTACTCTGGGTAAGGAGGATGAGAAGACTGCAGGAGGAGAGGCACAGATTTGGATGGAAGGGTGTTTTTTGGGAGAAGTGGGAGAGATGGTTCTATATACAATGTAGAAGGGGCAGCAAAATCCAGCCAAGATTTGAGGATACAGGTAGTAGAGAGTCATTGAAGGTCTTTGTGTAAGTGGGGTGGCAGTAGAAATAGGCCACTCTTTATTTTTTAATATTTGTCCTGACTCTTTCAAGAGAGATCATATTAGCATAACTTTTATTACAGTTTGTTATAATTGTTCCATTTTACTTTATTTCTTTTGCAGAGCTAGGGATTGAACCCAGGACCCTGTGCTTGTGAGGCTAGTACTCTACTACTGAGCTACACTCCCAAGGCCTCTCTTTTTTAGCACTTGAATCTGGAAACATGGGGAAGGGGTAAAGTTGGAGAAGCTGTTACAGAAATCCTTTCCTACTGTGAGCTCACTGTCCTGGCTAGAAATCTTCCCAAGCATACCCCTTCTTATTTGCATTCCAGAGCAGCCTTCCCAGGCATACCCCTGGGATGATTGGCCATAGTTTCTACTTAGGCCTGACCAACCTATGCAAGAGATGAATCAAAGATGGTTCCATTAGTCCTCTATCAGAGGAGTAGCTGGTAAAGATTTTCTCCCATTCTGTAGGTTCTCTCCTCACACTCCTGTTTCCTTTTCTATGCAGAAGCTTTTTAATTTGATGCCATCCCATTTGTTGATTCTTAGTTTTATTTCCTGGTCTTTGGGGTCTTACTGAGGAAATCTCTTCCAGTGCCTATATGTTGGAGAGTTGGTTCTATGTTTTCTTCTAGTAATTGCAAAATTTCTGATCTAATTTCTAGATCTTTTATCCATCTTGAGTTGACTTTTTGGCAGGGTGAGAGATAGGGGTATAATATAATTCATCTACATGTGGATATCCATGAAGAACTCAAAAAACTTAACATAAAAATCCACAGATAACCCAATAAAAAGTCAATTGAACTGAATAGACACTTTTCAAAAGAAGAAATACAAATGGCCAAAAGTAAATGAAAAAATGTTTAACACCATTAGCAATCAGAGAAATGCAAATCAAATCTACACTAAGATTCCACCTAACTTCAGTTACAATGGCAGTCATCAAGAACATAAACAATAATAAATGCTGATGACATGGGGAAATAGCAACTCTTATTCACTGTTGGTGGGAACTTAAATTGGTACAATCACTATAGGGAGCATCATGAAGGTTCCTCAAAAGACTAGGAATGAAGCCGAGCGTGGTGGCACATGTCTAATCCCAGTACTTAGGAGGCTGAGACAGAAGGATCACAGGTTCAGGGTCAGCCCCAGCAACTTA
>PVJS01045165.1:0-16353 GCA_004027185.1 Glis glis
CAATTAAAACAGAAATAACCTGTGTGTGTGTGTGTGTGTGTGTGTGTGTGTATGTGAGTGCTTGTGTGGTACTCTGAATTCAAACTAGAGGCATTCTACCTCCGAACAACACCCCCAGTCCATTTTTAAATTTTTTTTGTTTGTTTTGAAACAGGGTCTCACTTGGTTGCTGAGAGTCTTGCTAAATTACTGAGGTTGGTCTGTACCCTGTGATCCTCCTGTCTCAGCCTCCCAAGTTCTGGGATTACAGGCCTGCACCACCACACCAGGCTCAGAAATAAAATTTTGAGACACTCTGAAGGGCCCTTGCTAAAATAAACACACCATACAGCACCTGGATGAGAAACAGCCCAATGTTACCATGTGAGTTTTTCATCCAAGAATTTCTAAAAGATTCTTCAATGTAAATGGCTGGAGCACCAGAAGAGAATGGGCCGCCACATCCTCGGCCTTCTCTTTATGTGACTACAGAGGCTGCCTTATTCTTTAAGGGTATTTTAAAATCATTCTTCTAATGCCTGCTATGTTAAATATCAGAGTTGTCAGTTTTGTTCATAATTGTTCATCTTTTTTAACACCAGAAATACAAATTATTGCATTTCTCTATTCCTTAGTAAACCTGCACATCGAGTTTAGTCTGTGCTCTTGCCAGGAACCCAAGTAAGGAACAGCAATTAGTATCTCATGAGGCATCTCTGAGTGCTGTATTTCTAGATGAGCAAGCGATATTTTAAGAACTCAGTTTAGTACCAAGCTCTCTCAGTGGAAAAATAAAATAATAAATAACGATCTAAGTTATTATGTTAACAGTTTAAACTTTTTGAAAGTGTTGCTTGAAATCCTTTTAATGATCCACAATAAAGCAAACATAAAAGGTCAAGTAGGCAAATCACAATAATTGTACATAAACAGCCTCATTAAACATGTAAAAGCATTCAAGTTCCTCTAACAGTTTAGAAGTCTAAGGATTTTAGACATCACTGACCTTAAAACAAGATATTTTACACCAAAATACATAGCATCGTACGAGTTCATGTGCTAAAACCTGGAATAGAGGCTTTACTTTCAAGTGTGTGTGTGTGTGTGTGTGTGTGTGTGTGTGTGTGTGTGTTACTGGGGATGGAACCCAGAGGTAGGTGTACCTCTACCTCTGAGCTACACCCCCAGCCCTATTTCATTTTTTTATTTTGAAACAGGGTCTTGCTAGGTTGCTGAGGAACCTCACTAAGTTGCTGAAGCTGGCCTCAAACCTGCTATCTTCCTGTCTTAGCCTCCCAAGTACTGGGAATGCAGGCGTGCGCCACCACGCCCGGCCCCATAGTGTTAAATTTTATCTTGCTAATAAAGGTTTGAAAGTCATTTGGAGTTTTGGTGACAGATTTCTCTTTTACCTACTTTATTGAATAAATTGCATATATTTAAAATAAAGAATGTGGTTTTTGATGTAGATACACACTATGTAATGAGATTAATTAACACATCCATCACCGTGCATAGTTGGATTTAGTACTATCGTGATAGCACTTAAGATCTATTATTTTAGCAATTTTCAAGTATACCATACGGGATGAACTCTAGACACCGTCCCGTACATTTCATCTCCAGAGCTCATTCCTCCTGCATAACTGAAACTGTGCATCTTTGACCCACATCTCCTCAGTCCTCCTCCGCATCCCCATCCCTGGTACCACCATTTTACTCTTCTATGAGTTCAAGATTTACAGCCCACGTATAAGGGAGACCATGAAGTATCTGTCTTTCTCTGCCTTCTTTCACTTGGCATAATGTCCTCTTGGTTCATCCATGTTACCACGTGGAGTTTCCTGTTTTTTAAAGAATGAATTATATGTATTTATCTTAATTCATTCATCTATCTTGTGTGTATGTATGTGTGAGAGAGAGGGGTACTGGGGATTGAACCCAGGAAAATTCCACTTTCAAGCCACTCACACCCCCACCCCTATTTTACTTGTTTTATTTTGAAACAGGATCTCATTAAGTTTCTGAGGCTGGCCATGAACCCGCTCTCCTCCTGCCTCAGTTTCCCAAGTGCTGGCATTATAGTCGAGCCCTATTTTGCCTGGCTAATTCAGTCTTCTGCTGATGGACACTCAGGCTGATTCCACATGTTGGCTGTTGTAAATAGAGCTGCCATGAATATAGGAGTTCAGACGTCTCTTTGACATGCTGATTTTATTTCCTTTGGGTATAGACCCAGAAAAAGGATCTCTGGACTGTGTAGTTCCATTCTATTCCCAATGATGGTTGTTATATTGCATTCAAATTTTACTGGTCTCCATCTTTCTCTAGACTTTGAGTTCTAGTGCACATCTTGATGATTTCAGAGGTAAATATATTGTGAACATCAAATTGTCACATATCACTTTTTACAATGCAACTCATTTTCATTGCAAAAATTCAAGTTTCTTTTCCCAGAGAATTTTTTTTTTGCAGTACTGGGGATTGAACCCAGAGGCATTCTACCTCTGAGTCCCCCCCCCTGCCAGCCCTATTTTTTTATTCTTTATTTTGAAACAGGGTCTCACTAAGTTGAGGAGGGCCTCCCTAAGTAGCTGAGGCTGGCCGTGAACTCGGATCCTCTTGTCTCAGCCTCCCAAGTACTGGGATTACAAGCGTGCACCACCATGCCTGGTTTCTCAGATTTTAAACATGGGATAACTTCTTGAAAATTTCCATCTTAGGAAGTGAGATTTTTATTTACCTAGTGGCCAAAACAGGCCTTAAAATTTTGTTGTGAAGAATAAAAGAGGTTAAAAACTGGACAAATGCAGACGCATTTTCAAAATTAAATGCTTATAAAACAAAAATATTCAATCATTCTGTAAATAGATATTGAGTACTTTTATATTTCATTTAGTATAATGACTGAAATTGCAAGTTAATAATCCTTACACTCCATGAGTTTATATCAGTTTATATTGTGATGCACAGAGTAAGAGACAAATAACCTGATTTTAATTAGGAGGAATCCACCTCGTATTTGTGAAAACCTGTGCCTCAGTTTTATCATCTCTAAAGTTATAGAGAAGGAATATGAATAATTCATTTAGCATCAGAGTATAATGCATTGTGGCTTATTACAGATTTCAAGACTCATTCACATTCTTTATCTCATTCAAAGCAGCTCTCAGAGAGTGATATCAATATGCTTTTAAAATGTGGTTACGCATCAAAACTACGATCATCGCGTTAAGTTCTCAGAACACTGTCAAGCAGGCCGCAGTAGGTTTTCGATGAACATTGATCATTATTAGTGCTCTGATTGGAAACAGGGATTTGCATTGGACCTACCTCTCTGGAACACGCGTAACTGAAAATCCATAATCCAGCACGTGGGTGTCTTCTGAGTACAGCTCAAAGGAACGCACATGGAGCTCCCAGTACGGCACAGACTACTACTCGGTACTTTGGCAAAGAATAGAGTAGTATGGGGTGCAAGCGCACAAAATGAGCCAGTGGTTGAAGAAATGATTGAGCAAGTGGGAACATCCATGCATTAATCACATCACTCTGAGAAAATACTGGCCATATGCTGATTTTTGCTGACAGAAAACTCAAACTCCAGATGCTGTGGCAAAAAATTAGACACCTGTCTAGAATTGGAAAATCTCTAGGGAAAGAAAATGAATTTGTGGTTGCCTAGGGCAGGAACAGAGGAGACCCAGGAACCAGAGGATAATGGGGAGTGACTGCTAAGGGGGACAGGATTCTCTTGCAGGTGAGAAAAAATGTTCTAAAATTAGATGATGGTGATGATTGCACAACCCTGAATATATTAAAAATCATGGAATTGGACACTTTATATATATTTTTTATTTTTATTTTTTGCAGTACTGGGGATTGAACCCAGAGGCACTCTGCCTCTGAGCCACATCCCCAGCCCTTTTTACTTTTTATTTTGAAACAGGGTCTTGCTACATTACTGAGAGGCTCACTACATTGCCGGGACTGTCCTCGAACCTACGATCCTCCTGTCTCAACCTTCCTAGTAGTGGAATACAGGCACGCACCACCACGCCCAGCTCAGAATTGAAAACTATAAATAGTGGATTTCATAATATGTAAATTATGTAATGCTTTTTTTTAAGTAAAGGGGAAGAATTTGGGCATCCAGCACACATCCTTTTTTGAACGAGGGAATGAATACATTAGAGAAAACAATTGAAGTTGAGACACATCATGACGTTTTCCAGGTAGAAGCAGACTGCTTTTAAAACCGTTTTGCATTTTACCTTCTGGCTTTTTGAAGGTCACTTGAAAAATACTTAAAATTTGGTGCTTATTTGTATGATAGTGACAGCATTTAGATAGGCTAATTGTACTTGACTGCCATCTAGTGGTGGAGAATGTGACTGCTCTATTTTAAGTAACTAGTAACCATAGAACAGTCACCTTCGCGATATGGTGCATTATAGACTTCAAACCCCTTCTGCTGTTGCCTACTTCATTCAGTGTAATGGTTTGTATTTAGAATGCCTCTTTGCCCTCACAGAAGCAGGCTTGGTTGCTAAGGAGGGGTGCGTGGGTGTGTGGCCTTGGGGATTATATCAGGGTCTCTCTGCCCCACGGTCCCTCTCCTGATTCCAGCTTTCATGATGTGAGGAACCCTTGCTCTCTGTCTCTTTGCTTCCCACTGCCATGTCCTGAGATCCACAGACCCGGCCTCACATGGATTGAACCCGGAATCACCAAGAAACTGTGAGGAAATCAATCTTCCTCTAAGTTGCATGGTCAGGTCTTTTGGGTTATAGCGGTAAAAATGTTGACTGAGACCCTCAGCATTCACAATTACGATAGGAGCCTCATACGGTGATCAAACATAGAGTAGAAAATAATACAAGATGCACAATATCTATTCATTGTTTCATCTCCCCACATCTATCACCTCTTCTCCTCCATTCCCCCAAGTGTGTGATAATCACAGAATTCTCCCCTTTTGGCTACACCAATCAGTTTATCCCCAACTGGCTTGGTCCCCGTGCCTCATATGAACAACAGGAGCAGTGCCCCGAGGGATGAGCGTGTGACCCAAGCTGATCTGTCCAGAAGGTCATTGGGAATTTTAAAGTAGAAGCAACTAAAAGGAGGTCCTATTTTCCTTTGTTCTTAAGCTAGAAAGCAAGTCAGTCCAGAGAGGCCCAGGATCCTGTGTCATCCTATATGATGACAATAGAGAAGACCACAGGAAAAAGGCATAGCATAGACACTCGCATGACCCCGGCCACCCTGAACTCAAACATGAGATTGAACTCTACTGATGAATTCCAGTTACCGTAAGTAGGACATGGTGATATTTATAATTACCCTATATGGCAATGGGGGGATGAGGCATCCTAAGAGTGAGGAGATAAAGAGATAACAGATAGGAAAATCCTATAACTCTGAAATACTATAGAAAGGGGGAAATGGACGACAACCCTATTAATGAAATGCACTACAATTCTCCACAAAGTTTCCTTCTATTGGTGATTACGCATTTCTCTTTCTCACTCTTCTTGCTGAACAACTTCAGGGAAAACCTCACTGTTGAGCTTCTCTGTCCACAAGCTGCCAAATAAACAGTCAGCTCTTCTTCAAAGGGCATAACTGAACATAGAAAGCGTTCTTCTAAGAAGAGTCGAGGAAATCCCCCAGAATGTACAACACAGGAGAAGCCACACTTGAGAGAAAGGTTAGGAGCCACGGAGGAAAGACAGAACATAGCCAATATCCATTGTAGCAAAAGTCCCAGGAAAAGAAGAATAAAAAAATATATATAATGTGGGTAGCTGGGCGTGGTGGTTCACACCTATAATCCTGGTACTTGGGAAGCTGAGACAGGAGGATTGCAGGTTCGAGGCCAGCCTCAGCAACTTCGGGAGACCCTGTTTCAAAATTTGAAATAAAAAGGTTTGGTAATGTAGCTTGGAGTTAGAATGCATCTGGGTTCAATCTGTAGTACCAAAATAAATAAATAAATAAGTAAGTAAGTAAATGAATGAATAATTTACATAACAACTCATGAAGTCTTATTAATAATATCTATTTTTTTTTCACAAATCACCTTTCCCCAAATCCATTTGGCCTGAAAGAGCAGGAATCATCTAACGTATCATTCTAGCCTGGTGGTTGGGGGATGGGAACACAGGATCCAGACTGGTTCAAGAATGAAAACCCAAGTTTATGAATGAATGGTTTTAAAAATGAGCAAATGACCCCGAGGCAGGCCAGAATCTCTCTAAGAATCATCTGCGCACACTATGCTTGGTTATGCGAAGGCCACCGGGAGGCATCGTGCCTACTGACTTTGCAAAGACTGTCTGCAGAACTAAGCAAGGAAGAAAAAACTGTGGCCAAGAGGTGGAAAGACGCAGCTCAGAGAGCAGAATGCGAGCCATGCGCTCCCACTGCCCCTAAAGCCAGTTACGAGCCTGCACTCCTCAATTACATGAGCTGGTAATCCAAAGCATCATTTGTATGAATAATAATAATAATAATAATAACCCATGACCTTATTAATGATACAAAAGAGTGAGACAGATAAAGAAAGGATGAATGAAAAGGAGGGAAGACACCTCTTTGTACTGCACTAAATATAAAATGGTACAAAGAAATTAATAGAGTTAGACGAGCACCTGTGTTTAGCTCCAAAGCTAAACACCAACAGATCCAAAATGATTACATTAAAAACTCATTGGAAAATATACTATCACAGAAAATAACAGATGACCAAGAGATAGAATAGACCTCTTTCAGTTCTACAGAATCACCTGACGATATGAAAGGCTCCAGACCAGGCCCTAGATACGACGGTACTGAGCCCAAGACAGAAAAAGATCAAGAGAGAACCGGAGAATTCAAGAAAACTCAGATTAATGCCTCAGCCCACTTCCAAGGTCATCTGAATTTGAATTTAGAGACAACGAGGCCTGCATTCTTTTCAAAGAAGTTTCAGACTCATTTGCTTAATTTGGATTTACCAGCCCTGGCAGATGAAAATCCAGTACCAACTTGAGAATATTGTGACCGGAGTTCATCTGGAACATGGCGTGGATGTGGATACTCCGTGGATGTGGATATTCCATGGACGTGGATAACTCTGTGGATGTGGATAACTCTGTGGATGTGGATAACTCCGTGGATGTGGATAACTCCGTGGTGGATGTGGATAACTCTGTGGGTGCCTCTCTAGAGCTTCCTGCCATAGTCTTAATTCCTGAGAGGTTGCAGCTTCTTCTTCTCTAGCTCCCTCATCCAAAACAGGACAGACAGACAATGTTGAGGGTTCAGCGGATGAACATGTAACTACATAGTTCTCCCTATTTGTCTGTCCTTCAAAGCGTTTAATAGCAAACACAAGGCTTTAAAATCCAATTCTATATCAATAGTTCACTGTAAAATATCCTTACTTTAAAATATGACATCTCTTTCCACAGCTTACTTACAATTTTTTCCTTTTATAATTTTTCTTTGTGTGTGTGTGTGTGTGTGTGTGTGTGTGTGTGTGTGTATGGTACTGGAGATTGAATCCAGGTGTGTTCTACCTCTGAGCTACACCCCCAGCCCTATTTTATGTTTTGTTTAGAAACAAAGTCTTGCTAGATTGCTGAGCCTTGCTAAGTTGCTGAGGCTGTTCTCAAACCTGTGATCCTCCTTTCTCAACCTCCCAAGTACTGGGATTACAGGTGTGTGCCACCATGCCTGGCTATACAAATTCTTAAAAATGGAAGTAAGTATATAAAATTTTCTGAGCTGAATGATTAGTTATCATTCAAGACAGGCCCACACCAAAATCTATGAAAGTCTTATCAAGGAACTTGTAAATTATGTATTTTTTGTTAACTTTAAGATTTAGCTTTTGAACCCAACTTTTTTCTTCCCTTAGAGAAACAATAACACAACTGTCCATGTTTAATATGTGTGTGTTCTTAAGAGTTTTACCCCAAACACACACACCTCCACTGAAATACTAAACAAGCATGCAAAATCATTTATTTCCCTGATTTAGTCCTAAGCTTTTACACAAAGAAAAACCAATCATGAAGAGGCATCCCTGTGTAGTAATTCTGCAAACAATACAAGCAGTTGGGGTTTTCAAATAATAAGATAATAAGAAAAAGGAAGTTGAGTCTGAGCTTTAATTATTTTGTTATTTCTTGCTCATTAGAAAGAAGAAAGACTTTAAAATAGTTTCCAATTATTTTCAAGGCTTATTGATGTTTTCCCAGTTGCCAGAGAGAAAGATACCATGGAAAATAATAAAAGCGGGGTTGGAAAATTATTTGGGCTTAAAAATTAATTTTACAACATTACTTTCTTTATGAACAGCAGAAAACCTCATTTTTTGCCCATTTTGCACTGCACACTGGTGCCTCAAGAGTCCACCCAATAATGCATTAGGACAGTTGCTACAAATGTTGCATAATAATACAGAAAGCAGGGTTTGAGGGCCTGGTGGCACATGCCTGTAATCCCAGTACTTGGGAGACTGAGACAGGAGGATCGCAGGTTTGAGGACAGCCTCGGCAATTTAGAGAGACTCTTAAGCAACCTAGGGAGACCCTGTTTCAAAAATAAAAAATAAACCAGGCGTGGTGGAGCACGCTTGTAATCCCAGTACTTGGGAGGCTGAGACCAGAGGATCCGGGTTCGCGGCCAGCCTCAGATACTTAGTGAGGCCCTCTGCAACTTAGTGAGACCCTGTTTCAAAATAAAGAATAAAAAATAGGGCTGGGGGGTAGCCTGGAGGTATAATGCCCCTGGGTTTAATCCCTGGTACCGCAAAATAATAATAATAATAAATAGAAAGGGATGTGGGTATAGTTTGGATGTAGAACAACCCTGGGTTCCATCCCCAGTCTCACACACACAAAAAAATCAAAGAATGGTTAACTTATTCACATATGGAAGCAATACACTGGTTAAGAAAGGAAGCATGATTAGTGGGAGACCCATATTACTGGCCTTGAATTTATCACCAAGAGGCCAACACTATCGATGCAACTTGAATCCTGAGTTATTCTATGTGACAAAATATGGGTATAATGGTGATAACAGTGTGGCCATAAACACATTGACATCCATTTCTAAGACCCTCTGAAAACTGTGCTCATCAAATACTAGGTACTTCATTTCACTGTACCAGGGGGATGAGGACTCTGCATCTATTCTTTGAAATCAGGCACTTGGAACCTGGGCCAAGATAATAAAATAAAAAAAAGATCCTGCTACTTGAGGAAGTTGCCCTGTCTCTATGTCTGTGCTCCCAGATGTTTGGTTCACAGCAGAAAATAGGATGCTCAGTCAAGCTGAGCTCGAAGAGGCCAGGGTTATTTTTCTTTGTATTTTAGCTTCCTCTGTAACCAACTCAATCACATATTCTCCGAGGTATAAAGGGACTTGATTTACAAAACCTTCTAAGGAACTGTCTGCTTTTATGCCAGGGGTCCTGAGCTGGATTATGAAGGACAAATATACTTGCTAAAGAAAAAAGAAGGAAACAAAAATCCTTTACTTTCTCTATTTTCTAAGAAATACAGAGAAATAAGAAACTAATTTCTTATGAGAACTTTCATGATATTAAGGAACTCTCAAGTCGTTAGTTTTGAGAAATACTGTGTACTGAGCACTTGGTGCTGCTTTCCCAGGACGTGTCAAGCATCTTTGATTTGTTAGTGGGGAATTTCCCTCTGACTTGTCAAGCATCGATGTAGGAAATGAAATATTTCTGCACCCTCCAGCAATGCACCTCTCGTTCTCTTTCTCTTGATCATATTCAATAAGAGATTATATCCTTGCTAAATGAAAAAATAATGATTAAGCTGTCTGAATGTTTATCACATGAAATAAGAAGTCAATGATTATGGAAAGAATAGTATGTCTTTATTATAAATCTTTGTTCTTAATGGGGAAAAGATCTCTTCTTTTATTGAAAAAAGGGGGGAGAGAACAGGACCATCATTAGTTTAGATTTTAAAATAACGCATCTATCTGGGAGTGGGGGTGGTGCACGCTTGTAATCCCAATTATTGGGAGGCTGAGACAGTAGGACCACAGGTTGGCGGCCAGCCTCAGTAACTTAGTGAGGCTCTCCACAACTTAGTGAGACCCTGTTTCAAAATAAAAACATAAAATAGAGCTGGGGGTATAGCTCAGAGGTAGAATGCCCTGGTTCAATCCCCAGCATCACAAACACACACACACACACACACACACGCACACACACACATGCACACACACACACACACGCACACTCACACACACAAATAAATAAATACATGAATAAATAAATAAATAACACATGCCATACTGATTTGAGCTCATGGACTATTACAGTTTCCTGTAACATGTATCTCCCTCCCCTCAGCGCACACACACACACACACACACACACACACACACACACATCCTCTTTCAGGATTTTTTCTGTGTTCATCGTCACCTTGTCTTCTACAATGTGCCCAAGTTTCTAAGATCCTACTTTCAGAACTGTATCCCTGGTTAACAATTTGGTCCTGGGCTGTTCTCCAGATATCCCAGTATCTGAGCAGGAACCTGTTTGGTTTTTACATCATGTGATGGAGCCGTGGTGCCTTGGAGAGCGTTGATGATGTCCACAGTCCCATTCCTTGAGGGACATCCTTCAGCAAGGTGTGTGGTCCTTCTGACTCCCCTTGAACCAGTTTCCATCTCCTCCTCATCCTCAAATCATCACAGAGACTTAAACATATAACCTGTTCACCTGGGCTTTGTCAGCTGTGAGATTTTCCTACGTTTATTTTTCTGCACTCTTAATTATCCATTAAGGTTGATCTTAAACTGTATTTTGTCCTAAATCTTAACTCTCTGAGACTACATTTTTTTTTTTTTGCGGTACCGGGGATTGAACCCAGGGGCGTTCTACCTCCGCGCTACACCCCCGGCCCCCTATTTTTTATACTTAATTTTGAAACCTGGTCTCACAAAGTTGCGGAGGGCTCACTAAGTAGAGAGAGAGACAGAGAGACAGGGAGAGAGAGAGAGAGAGAGAGAGAGAGAGCTGAGGCTGGCCGCGAACCCAGATCCTCCGGTCTCCGCCTCCCAAAGTACTGGGATTACAAGAATGCGCCACCACGCCCGGCTTGAGACTACATTTTTTGACAAAATTTTTAGTGCTGATCTTCACCTTTCTTAATTAAAAATCCAATCTTAGCTAAACCATAAATGTTTAGAACACTATTAAGCAAAAGAGTTAAGGTTTAAAAAATTATTGAATAAAATGTACATGCCATAAACTTCAGTTTTTATATGTATACAATGAAGAATTTTTTTTTGTACTGGGGATTGAACTCAGGGGCATTCTACCTTCGAGCTACACCCCCAGCCCCTTTTCATTTTTTAATTTTGAAACAGGGTCTTGCCAGGTTGCTGAGAATCTTGCTAAGTTGCTGAAGCTGGTCTCAAAACCTGCTATGCCTTTGTCTCAGCCTCCCAAGTACTGGGATTACAGGTGTGTGCCACCAGGCCTGGCACGATCAAGGATTTTTTTTTTTTTAAATACAGATTTGTGACAATATCACCATAATCCAATTTTATTATTGATATTGTTAATCTTTGGTGCCTCTTTTATAAAACTAGGGAAAATCATAGAATGCATGCATAGGAAAAAGCGTAGTCTATGTAAAGTTCATTTCCAGGAATCCAGGGGGGTCTTGGAACGTATCTCCTGCAGATAAGGGGGAGACTACACTTGGCCACATTTTGCTTACCTATTTATCAGTTGGTGGATATTTGGATTATATCTAGTTTGGGGCTGTTTTGAATAATACTTTCATGAATATTCACAACACGGATATATTTTTCCATTTCTCTTAGATTTCTAGGAGTAGAGTTGCTTAGTTGTATGGGAAGTTGACATTTTTAAGGAATTGTCAGACTATTATCCAAGTGTGTAGGCTATTGTCCAAAATCTTAGGGCTTCGATTTATCCATATCATCACCAATATATTTTTCCTATCATCATATTATAACAGTTTTAATGGGTGTGTGATGACATGACATTGTATTTTTAATTTGCATTTACCTGATGATTAATAATGGTAATACATTTTCATGCATATGTTCATTTGTTTCCTTCTTCCTTTCTTTCTTTTTTCATACTGGGGATTGAATCCAGGGGCAGTCTACCACTGAGCTATACCCCCAACCCTAATATATATATATATATATATATATATATATATATATATATATATTGAAATGGGGTCTTGCTAAGTGACTGAGGGTCTTCCAAATTGCTAAGGCTGGCTTTGACCCTACCCTTCTCCTGTCTCAACCTGCCAAGTACTGGGATTGCAGGCATGTATCACCGTGCCCAACTATGCCCATTTTTAAAAAATTAAAATGTTTGTTAGGCCAGACGTGGTGGCGCACGCTTGTAATCCCAGTACTTTGGGAAGCGGAGACCAGAGGATCCGGGTTCGTGGCCAGCCTCAGCTCTCTCTCTCTCTGTCTCTCTCTCTCACTCCCTGTCTCTCTCTTTCTCTCTCTCTCTCTCTACTTAGTGAGGCCCTCCGCAACTTTGTGAGACCCGGCCTCAAAATAAAAGTATAAAAAATAGGGCCGGGAGTGTAGCGCAGAGGTAGAATGCCCCTGGGTTCGATCCCCAGTACTGCAAAAAAAAAAAAGTTTGTCTTACTATTGAGTGGTTATTGTGTTTATATATTCAAGATAAAACAGTTTTATTAGAATTGTAAATTGCAAGTAATTTCTTGCAGTCTGTGCATGGTATTTTACTTTCCTTATTGTTGTCTCATGAAGCATGAACATCTTAAATTTTGATGAAGTCCAGTGTTTTGATTGTTCTTGTGGAGTTCATGCTGTGGTAGCTCACGTAAAAACCCTTTGCTAAATCTATGAATTCTCAATTAAGGCATATCTGTCTCAAGGGGGTAACCATTGCTTCTTTGCCATGGAGTGAAATAATCTTAGTTTATGTGAATAATATAAAATATCACTGTGATATTATAATTTCATGGGAGGGGGGAAGCTAGGGAAAAATGTTTTAAAATCTTTTTAAGGAAGCAATAATAAAAACAGATTGAGTCAGGTGTGGTGGCTCATGCCTGTAATCCCAGGACTTGGGAGGCTGAGACAGGAGGATTCCGGGTTTATGGCCAGCCTCAGCAACTTAGTGAGACCTTGTTTCAAAATAAAAATAAAATTGGACTGGGGGGTGTATCTCAGAGGTGGAATGCCCCTGGATTTAATCCCTAGTACCACAAGAAAAAAAAAAAAGATTGAAAATACTGGCCTAATTTAAGGTCACAAGGTTTTCTAGAATTTCTATGGTTTGGGCTCTTAAATTAAGACCTTAGATCCATTTCAAGTTAATGTTTGTATATACAGTGAAGGCAAGTGTTTGTTTGTTTTTTTTACATATATGTATGTGGATATTCAAATATTCTTGAAAAGACTATTTTCCCCCACCCCAGTGAACTGCCTTGGTGTCTCCTTTAAAACTCATTTCCCATAAATATTAAGAGCTTGTGTTTGAACTCTATTTGGTTCCATTAATCTACATACCTATCTTTTGGTTGATGCCACATTATCTTGGTTACTATAAGTTTTGAAATCACATATTAAATCTTCAACTACATTCTTCTTTGAGAAAAATTAATTTGACTTTTCTTCACCTTTTGTATATGTATATGCATATACATTTTATTTTATTTTTGCGATACCGGGGATTGAACCCAGGGGTGTTCTACCTCCGCTCTGGAGCCCTGGCCCTATTTTTATACTTTATTTTGAAACCGGGTCTCACGAAGTTGCGGAGGGCCTCACTAAGGAGAGGGAGAGAAAGAGAGAAAGAGAGAGAGAGAGAGAGAGAGAGAGAGAGAGCTGAGGCTGGCCGCGAACCCGGATCCTCCAGTCTCCGCCTCCCAAAGTACTAGAATTACAAGCATGCGCCACCACGCCCGGATACATTTTAAAATTAGTTTGCCGACTTCTATACAAAGCTCTGTTGGGATTTTGGTAGAGACTGTGTTGAATGGATTAACCAATTTGGGAAGAACCAACAGTGTAAACATGTTGATACTTCCTGTCCATAACCTGGAATATGTGTTCGTTTACTTATGCATAAGCTTTCCATAATACCTCTCAGCAATACTTAACCAGTTTTCATTGTACAAATCCATATCTATTTTGTTAAATCTATTCCTATTTTCTTCTTTCTGATGCTATATATATATATATATATTTTTTTTTTTTTTTTTTTGGTGTCGTACTGGGGATTGAACTCAGGGGCATTCTACCTCTGAGCTCCACCCCAGCCCTATTTTATTTTTAATTTGAAATAGAGTCTCACTGAGTTGCAGAGGGCCTGGCTAAATTGCAGAGGCTGGCTGTGAACCTACCATCCACCCGTCTCAGCCTCCCAAGTACTGGGACTACAAGGGTGTGCCACCATGCCCTGCTTTTCTGATCCTATTTTAAATAGCACAACCTATTTTAACTGTTGGATTGCTCATTCCTAATACATACAAAATATTTTTAATGCATATTGACTACAGGATAGTTTTAGATTTATGGAAAAGTTCCAAAGATAGTAAAAAAAATAAAGTTCCTTTGTATTTCAAATTCAGTATCCCCATTATTTACAGCTTATATAAGTATGGCACATTTGTTACAATGAATAAGCTAATATTGTCCCAGTATTATTAAATTCTATTTTTTTATTTAATTTCCTTAGGTATTTCTTTTACTTACGAACGTTATATTTTTTCCAGAATTCCAACCAGGATACACATAACATTTAACCCTTATATCTCAGTTTCTATTGGCTGTGACCGTTTCTCAGACTTCTGTTTTTGATACTTGTGACAACTTAAGAATCTTGGTCAGATATTCCTTAGCTTGTCCCCCCATAGAAATGTGTTTTTCTGATGATTCAACTGGAGTTATGGGTTTCGCAGAGGAAGACCACAGTGGTAAAGTTTTCTTTTTATACACAGGATCACAAGTACTTACAAGCAATCTAACCCACCTGTTGTTATTAACCTGGCTAGCCTGGCTTTCTCCACGGGTCTCGCTCCCCATCACCCCATCTTTCCATCTTTCCACCCTGTACTCTCTGGAAGGGAATCTCTAGGTACAGCCTGCCCTTAAAGAGCAGGTGTTATGTTTTCCCTCCTTGAGGATAGAGAAATTGCACAAATTATTTGTATTCCTTTTTTAAAATATACTTTTATTAGTGCATTGTATTCTCATATCATAAAGAAGTTCAGAGTGATAGGGACAAACATGCACACAGCACCTGGTGAGCTTCCCTTCTGGCTATTTGTAATTATTCTACATGGGAAATTGGTCTATTCCTCCCATATGCATTTATTCTTTCCCAATCACTGCTTGATTTGTGTATACTTATTTTATATTTTCTGTTAGAATCCAATACTACATTTTAAAATTTTGCTGCTCAGATTTTTCTTTTTTTCGGTACTGGGGATGGAACCCAGGGGCATTCTACCTCCGAGCTACACCCCCAGTCCTATTTTTTATTCTTTATTTTGAAACAGGGTCTCACTAAGTTGCGGAGGGCCTCACTAAGTATCTGAGGCTGACTGCAAACCTGCAATCCTCCTGTCTCAGCCTCCCAAGTACTGGGATTACAAACTTTCACCACCACTCCTGGTAAAATTTTCTAGCTTGGGTCATTAGAATCTTTTTGGGTTGACATATATCCTTTTTTTGGACATACCTCCCCATCACCTCTGTTGCTTTGTTTTTTCCCCAAGGAGTCATGGCTCCTCTTTTTGGAATAAGAAACCAAGATCTGGGTGGTAGATATGATTATTGCTACAGGATATTGTTGCTTTCAGTTCCTCTCAGAGCAAGATAATATATGTGTACATATTAATCAGTGCATATCTTAACTGTAGATATTATTATAGTTATAACTATTTTTACCTTATCAAAATCCACTTAAGTAACACTATACTGCTTCATGTGTAGTACAGTAACTTAGAGTATTCCTAGTTCCTCCCTACCATCACTCATAATATCATTAATGCACATGTATATACTATATGAACTTATGTACATACACACATATATCTTATATGTATTATATGTGTGGTATATAGGTATACACACACATATGTATGTGTATATATCAGCTGTCACAATGAAAGATTGCCAACTTTCAATCAGTATCAACATTTATTTCCATTTATAGATCGGGAGTCTACTAATTAAAAAGAAGGCCAGAGCCAGGCGTGGTGGCGCACGCTTGTAATCCCAGTACTTTGGGAGGCGGAGACCGGAGGATCCGGGTTCGCGGCCAGCCTCAGCTCTCTCTCTCTCTCTCTCTCT
>PVJS01045166.1:0-16353 GCA_004027185.1 Glis glis
CAAAAAAACAGAAACAAAAATAAAATATGTAGTCATTCCTTGTCAGAAATAAAAATAAAGTTTGTCCAGATGCACAAAGCCTTATCACAAATTTTTCAGAAATTTCATGGCTAATAGGTTGCTTCATCCATGTTGTCGTCACTGTCTGCACCAAAATCGTCTCCATCTTCAAAGTATGAATTGATGTAGTCATTTTCCTAAGTGAAATGATACATTCCTTAGTAAAATTAAAATGAATTAGTAACATTATTAAAGAATACAATGTAGACTATCCCTTCAAATTTATAAATACCAAATTTAGATAAGAAAATATGCCAGGCTTCAAAGTCTTTGCTTTATTTTTTTTAATTTATTTAAAAAACATTAGTTTTCATATATGTCTACCTGTGCCACTTCCTTCCTCAACACAACCTCCTACTAGTCTCAGGCACCAACCAGCTAAAAGAACATGAAGGGATGCCCATTCCATAACAGGATGATATATCTCCTAGTGGGATGATACATAGTTTAGTTAGCTAACCTACCAAATACATATTCCACCAAATGCACAGATGTTGAGAAAACAAAGCCAATTTACATTAATATTCATTATACCAGAACTGAGGTTTACAGTCATAAAACATAACTAAACATAATCAGTAAAAACAAAAAGGCTTCATACCAAACATAACAGGATGCCATATAACATTCTATCCAGGGCCTCTCAGTTTCCTTGAGATTAAGATAAGCCCTGGGGAAATGTTCCAATTCTCATAGCTGAGTAATCCATGTATATAACTCACTTCTGTGTCTGTGCTTTCTAAGAAAAATCCAAAAATCAATTTTGGATATAGATTAAATTTAAAAGTTATTTATTTGTTACACTGTGTAGACTATCTGGATTATGATTGAACAATTTTCTGAAAATCAAGAAAATTTAATACTGGTTGATATTTGATGATATTAAGGAATTACATTTCACTGTATAAGGTATAATAATATTGTGATGTTAAAGAGCCCTTGAGTCCATACTGAAATATTTATGGATGAAATGAAACAATGCCTAAGATTTGCTTTACAATATAATTCAGGGTAGACTGGGGTAGGGGTGAAGGGACAGGCAGGGAATGGATCAATGGATAAATGATTGGTTAAAATATTAGTATGAGTTGATCATACTTAAAGATAGGTAATAAGTTCATGGTTGTTTATTTTACTAGTCACTGTGTTTTTATATGTGATCAGAATTGACCATATTAAAAATTAATCTCCATCTTTACTACCTACAGTAAGAAATTGGGACTATTCTCAAAAGAAAGGTTTCTGAGTATCAGCTTTATTATTTTCCTGAAGGTTTTCTTTTTTAGTATCTAGATGGTAGGATTTTACATAGAAATATATAATGTAAGAAAGGTAACTTGCATTATTCAGGTATTTCATTACTTTGTCTTCCCTAAATAAGTTTCTATATCCAGCTTAGAACCTTCCCAGCTCCAGAAAGTTGGCCTGGCTTCTCTGGTATTAAGAAACCCAGAGATGTGTAGAAACCTAACTGAAGCCCAGACTGTTGTACTGTGGGTGGCAGGATTAAGAGTTCAAATGAGGCCACCTTGTAACTAAGACCTCTTGGCAACAAATGTTTGTGAAAATATAAATAAGCTGATTTATACATAAAAAGTAGAAATGATCAAGGAAGGGAAATTAGTATTCTAAATTAAGCATATACCACTCATGTTATATACAGGAGCAACTCCTCCAAGTATGTTCCGTGATTTAAATTAAGTAATTTTGAGATGTCAGTAATCTTGAGAGAGGTATAAAGTAGTGGAATCTGCTGAAATCGATGGCTTAAATGGAATTTGGCTCTCATTTAAGTCCTTGTTTTTTCCCCTCTGAATTACAATATTCAAAATACTGAAGAAAAAAGTCTTTATTTCCTTGGCTTAACATATAAATGTTAGATCATTTGCTCCATTTTACTCTTCAAAACAAAATGCTTATGAAATCCTTAAGTCATTTGGTAAATTAATTACCACTTTTCAACTAACTAATCAGTTGCTAAAAAGAGCAAAAAGAATAACTTTACATCTAGAAAGGTTTTAATGGAGTACCCCTTTCCACCTCTCATTCACACTCAAAATATACCTCATTTCTCTAGTAGACTGAAGAGGCTTTTTGTTTTAATGAAATGTAGTTATATAAACCCACTTGTTTAAACCCACTGTATTGTTCAGTACTTTGCTAAGGCCCAATATTTGTTGTTTTTTTGACATGCAATCATAATTTCAACACAGATGCAGTCCAGTAGATTTTGTCAAGAGAGCATTCTAAGAGCCAATCTTATCTAGAATACTGGCCACTATCCACTAGAACCTAGTGGGACCATCACCCACATGGTTACGGCAACCAAAAATGTCTCCAGACATCACCAAATATCTCTTGAAGTGTAGAGTCAGCACTGGTTGACAGCAACAACTTTTCAAAAATGATCCAACGTTGGCTCCTTCCAACCTGCACAACTGAGCTTTCTCAAATATGATCACAGTATTCTAATGTTTAAAACTTTTCAATGGATGGCTTCCCACAGCGCTCAGGATAAAGCCAAATTTCTCAGTCTGGCATTCAAGGCCCTCATGGGCCACATCCTGCTCATTTCCAACCTTACCTCTCTACATAAACCCACTCACACTTTCTAGTCCAGCCACGTTGATTTACCTGGTCAGTTATACTAGGGTGACACACTCATCACCTGCAAGCCATTCTCCATGTTCTTTCTTCTACCTGTAGTCTATTTTCTCATCTTGATCTGATTAATAAATATCTCAGATCTTATAAATTGTGTTGTTTACAATGTCTTTCCTGACATCCCTAAAATGGAGTTTGTGGCTCTTGTGTGCCTCATAGTATCCTGTACGCCTCATAGTATCCTGTACTACCACATAATATAATTCACTGTATAACTGCCTCCATTCTTATTCATCTGCCTAGTGGAATAATTTCCTTGAGAGGAAAACGGTATCTTATCTTCATATTCCCATTGCCTGGCATAGTGTCAAGAGTATACTTAATGTACAATTACTATAGGTTGAATGAAAAAGAAGTGAAGCATCCTAAAGCCAATATAGAGTTACTATGGGTAAGGATGAAATCATCAGATTATAGAGAGGAAAAGAAGCCCACAGGTAAAATCCCAAAGGATACTGTTATTTAGAGACTAGAAAGAACTCAAGACACCACAAAAAGATACAGGAAACAGGAAAAAATGAGTTATACTGTACCACAAAACAAAAGGAAGCAACCGCATTTGTCTGTCTTGGCACCTCACACAATACCTGGCATATAATAGATGCCTACAATTGCCTTACATTGTTTAATTTAAATAAAGGACATAATATTTTAACAAAAGAGTTGTCCGAATTTTTTAAAAGTGTTGCATGCTACAGAAAAGCCCAAGTGAAATAAGGGCTAAAATTTGTCTATGGTGAACTTGGTAGCAGTGATTTGAATAGCATGGAGGTGGAAGTCAGACTGAAAAGAGCCAAATGGGGGAGGAGTAAGAAAATGAGGACAGTTAAAGCAGCTTTCCCAGAGATAGCGCGAGAACTGGAGGGAGAACGTGGGAAACACTGTACAAATATGTACAATGCGATATGTGTATATTTTAATTCTTGAATGAAAGAAACAAGCAGAAAAGATGTTGAAAATATGGAACGGGAAATGACCTGAGGATTATGGTTCCAAAAAGGGCAGAATGATTAGCTCCAAATAGGATGAAGGGGGTTTCTTCCATTGTTAAGAAAAGGAGGGAGGGGCATGACACTGAGTTTGAAGACAGAGAATGTGAAATTATGGGAGTTTCCTTTCGATGGCTTCATTTTCTGTATGAAATGCTATCATCTGCTAAGAATGAAAGAAAAAGTGGTAAAGAAGGGGGATTAAGCAGAACAAATATGATCTGATGTAACTGCTGTAGAGAGCTGACTTAACAAGAGAAAGTATTAGCTGTCAAAATTGGACTAGTGGTTTTTAGTAGCATCAATGGCTGTGATTCCTCAGAAATGCTCACTAGGCAGGTGTGAAGGGAAGAAAAGCAAAGAGTGGAAAAGATCAGGGACTGCTTTGGTCTAAAGTGTGTGCTAGGAGAACAGGAGAGAGTAATGGCAAGAAAGAGGATGAGGGAGAGCAGGGATCTAAATTCCTTAGAGAAAGAAATTAGTAAAACAGAAAATCAAAAGCATGGAACTAAGCCGGGCGTGGTGGCGCACGCTTGTAATCCCAGTACTTGGGAGGCTGAGACCAGAGGATCCAGGTTCGCAGCCAGCCTCAGCTACTTAGTGAGGCCCTCCCCAACTTCATGAGACCCGGTTTCAAAATAAAGTATAAAAAATAGGGCCGGGGGTGTAGCTCGGAGGTAGAACGCCCCTGGGTTCAATCCACTGTACCGCAAAAAAAAAAAAAAGCATGGAACTAAGTACCAGAAAAATCATGTCTCGATCATGTCAGAATGCAATGGACATAAAAAAGTAATCTGGAAAGAAAGTTGGGGACAAATGAGGTATGCTTAATTTTAAACTGTTTAAACTTAAAGCTTATCTCGAAGAATAAACAGAATATTTAGGAAAATTTTGACAAAGAAGGTAGCAGGGAAGAAATGCCCTACAAATCTTAACAAATAATCATATTTGTTTATGAACTGTAACAGCTTAGTGTTGTTCCAGAAACAGATCAATGGAAATAAGAGTCCAGAGATACATCTAAGTGGATATGGAAATCTAATAGCTGATAAAGGAAGAGTTTCAAATCAATGAGGAAAGCAAAATACTTCACAAATGAGGTTAACAGCTGGCTAGCCAATGGGAAACCAAAAAGTATCCATACCTCTCCCTTATATTGATATAATTTTAGAAGAATACAAAATGTAATGCAAAACAAAGCATTATTATAAAGATTTCATTTGAAGCAGTTTCAGGTGAAGAGAAGATTCAGAGTACGGTATAAAAAGGTGAAATGAAGAGGAAGGTCACCAGAATGGAGAAGAAATTCTTAGCCTAGGCTTATTGTGTGAAGTACCTACAAAGTACCAAAGAGGGTGACCAGCAAAGTGACCCTGCTCAGAATATCTTGATTCATTCCAGTTTTTGAAATGCTCCATGTTTATAAAAATTGGAAATCCCAAATTCAAAATACTGAACCCTGACTCAGCCAGATTCCTGAGAGTGGATTATCAATGTTCTCTGAGCAAGTCCACAAGCACTTTGAAATTAGAAATGTGATGACTTTGCAGGGATTCCCCTCCAGGCCTGCATGACTAAGCCATCCTTACCTAAACTGCTGACAAATTGTTATGTTGATAAATCTTAATTGCACTAATTGGATCAGTTTCACTAATTTGTGGACCTTGTCTTACAAAGTTGTCTATGAAGTTACTTTTACCTCCTGTATTCAATTTGTTATCACTAACATTTCAATGCTGTATGAATTCTCTTGATACCAACTGACACCAGGGACAAGAATATACTTCTGGTCCCTGTTAACTTACCTGATTCCTTATTGGACAGTTGTTAAGGTTGGTAATTGTTACCCCCCCAAATAGACCTTTACCTCTTCTTGCTCTTCTTCATCATACTCCTCCTCTTCCGCAGCGTCATCATCATCATCGTCATCGCCTTCTTTACTTTTCTCTTTGCTTCCTTCCTTCTCTTCATTTTCCTCATCTGATTTTTCGCCATCACCTCTCTTTTCCAATTCCTGGTATATGTGAGTTCCATTAATTTATATATAAGGAAACCACTAGACTTTGGCCTCCCTGCCCAGACTAAAGAGAACATAGTTATGGATAACCTTCCCCTAGTCCCATTTTACCAGTATCTTGGAAACTATTATGAGTAGACTCAAGAAAGGACATACTTACTGTCCTATAATTATTACACTTATATTTCTTTGATTTTGTTCCTTTTGGATCTCAGTTAATGCTGGGGTCATCAGCTCTAACCCACAATACTTTATTTTTATGATTCCTATCATTCTAAAATATTTGACATAATTTAGTTTATAAGGGAACTTTCAGAATGTTTTGTTTTCCTTATAATCTAAAAGAAGAAAAAAGAATGTAATGGTAATAGTTCAAATGTCTGTGTTTTAGTTTATAAGTGAGATTGTTGAAAACTATTAATCAAGTCATCCTGGGATAAAGTAGCCCATTGCAGATTATCCCTGTCTCTCTCTCTTTTTTATTTATTTATTTATTTTTTTGTGGAACTGGGGATTGAACCCAGGGGCATTCTACCTCCGAGCTACACCCCCGGCCCTATTTTTTATACTTTATTTTGAAACTGGGTCTCACGAAGTTGCGGAGGGCCTCACTAAGTAGAGAGAGAGAGAGAGAGAGAGAGAGAGAGAGAGAGAGAGCGCGCTGAGGCTGGCCGCGAACCTGGATCCTCCAGTCTCCGCCTCCCAAAGTACTGGGATTACAAGCGTGCGCCACCACGCCCGGCCCTTTATTGGTTCTTAAATATTTATTTTTAAAATTCTTTTAATTACATCCAAATTTGAATTTAAGGAAATCGAAGGCAATGAAAAGACTACCTCAGATACACTCAATTTCTACTTAGAATCCAAGCTCCCCTTTTCAAGTCTACTCATCCCACTCGGGCAGAACAAATAAGACCAAGGCAAGAGACATGAGATTATGTATTTTGATACTGATCTTTATGTTGTCCTATGAGATATTACTACAATATAATGTGTGCAATTTTTCCAACTGTCAATGTTTTGGGAAAATATAAAATATGTTTACAGATCTTTTGAAATATCTATAAAATATACAGATATATATGATGCTATGTTAATATTAATTAATATATGGCATTGTCTTTTTTATTAGAATCAGATCATAAGGAAAAAGGCCTGCAACCCATAAGTTTGTGTAGTTAAAATGGAATTTAGCTAGGCATGGTGGCACATGCTTGTAATCCCAGTACTTGGGAGGCTGAGACCGGAGGATCCGGGTTCCCCACCAGCCTCAGCTACTTAGTGAGGCCCTCCACAACTCAGTGAGACCCTGTTTCAAAATAAAGAATAAAAAATAGGGCTGGGGGTGTAGCTCGGAGGTAGAGTGTCCCTGGGTTCAATCCCCAGTGCCAAAAAAAGAAAAAGGAATTGTAGTGCTACATTCATTTAACTCTGCAAAGTATATACTACATCTGAAAAGGTTGTACTATTATTTTATAATTAGTAAGAATTATTTAAACTAATTATGTAAAAATAGTTTTAAAATACAGAATTCATTCAGTGTGACAAAGAGAACTAGGAAGTCTAGGTTTCTACTTTTGTCACCTCAAACATCTTAAATATTTAAATAAGTAACCACATCTTTATTTCTACCACATAGACTCAAACCAAACTCATAAAATACTAGTAGTCTCTGTTTTCTCTTCTGTTGAGATTTAACTACCTAAGGTTACTACTTTACAGATTGAAGAATGAAAGCAATAGTATAATGTAAAAACACTTTAAAAAAATTCATTTAGCCGGTCATGGTGGCACACGCTTGTAATCCCAGTACTTGGGAGGCTGAGACAGGAGGATCACAGGTTCATGGTCAGCCTCAGCTACTTAGTAAGGCCCTTTGCAACTTAGTGAGACCCTGTTTCAAAATAAAGAATAAAATATAGGGCTGAGGGTGTAG
Organism: Glis glis; assembly: GCA_004027185.1. Lineage (NCBI taxonomy): Eukaryota > Metazoa > Chordata > Mammalia > Rodentia > Gliridae > Glis > Glis glis. The sequence continues at coordinate 7,667 of PVJS01045166.1, forward strand.
CTCAGAGGTAGAATCCCCCTGGTTTCAATCCCCAGTACCAAAACAAAACAAAAAAAATTTTTCACTTATTGCCAGAGAACAGTTCTATTTCGAATATCCTGCAGGCACCATATAGAGCATCTCCTGTGTCATGCAGAAATAAGCTCATATGCTAACATAGGATCATTCATAAAATTCGACTCTATGTTGCTACTTCTCCATCCACACATGTTCTATTCTAACAAAATTTGAAAGATCTTTTGCTGAAGAAATGAACAATCAATTATTGTGCTATTAAAATTGCTAATTCATTGGGATTTCTAGATTTTAAATTCCAGCTTCAAAACTGTCCTGAAAAAGCTGTTAAATGTAAGGAATAAGAAAACACAATTTGTTCTGAGAAGAAACTACACCCAGAGGTGCAGATCAATCTTCCTTACAGCATGGTACAACAATCATGGCACAAGTTTCTCCACGAAGCTTTAAGCACAGCCAGAACTTGTGTTCGGTCAATATACGCTGGCTAGTCCTACTGTCCCATCTATCTATCATTCCACCACCGTTAAACTGGACGGTTATTGCTATTCTTTCAACAGTCCTCTGGCTTTATTGTTCAGACATGTTATCTCTAGCTCAAGTACTGGCCAAAAAATAAAATAGCAAAAATATGAGATTCTGCCACCAAGTAGCTGTGTCAGGTTGGTCTGACAAGTAAATGTTTTAAACCTTTGACTTCCTCATCTGTAAACAAGGGCTAATAAACACTACCTTTGCCTGTTGTTACAAATTCTTAAGGACATAATGTATATGATGAGCTCAGCAGAAAGCCTGGCACATGGTAAGTTCCCAAATAAGTGTTAGCTGCTATCATTATCACGATCCTCCTGAATGCAAGGGAACACATGCATTAATAGTGGGAGTAAATTGGTATAATCTCCATGGAGAGTCAAGTGGCAAAAGTTATCCACTTTATAATGCACAAAACAATGGACCCAACAAATCCACTTCTAGAAATCTATCCTACTCGTGAAATGACACACTTAACATAAATTCATTGCAGTATTAGTTACAATAGTAAAACACTAGAAGAAACACAACGCCCATCAGTACAGCATTAATTAAATAAATTATGGTCCATGATGTAGAACCACCTCCAAGATATTTTGCTAAGTGATAAAATGAAAATGCAAAACAATGCAATATATTGCCTTTTGTCATTAAAAGTGGTAACTCTGTATTTGTTATGCATAAAATGTTTCTGAGAGTCTATATAAGAAACTGGTAACACTGCTGATCTACATAGAGCAAAGGAAATACATAGCTGGGTCAGGGATGGGAGGGCAAATTTTCACTCTATTATTTTTCTGAATTTTACATGTTTATTTTTGAAATATTTAAAGAAAGATATAAAAATAAGTTCCATAAGATAACATTTTTCCCTGAAAAGAGTCTTGTATACATACCATACAACACAGGAGAAAAAAAAATTTTAAAGTACATATATGCCAACAGAGGAAAAAGGTGAGATTTGGGGGGAAAGAAATATATTTTAGGTATATCACTTTTTTCTTCCTCTTCCCCCCTCAATAAATCAAGTGCAAGGGGAAAATAGGGATACAGTAGAGAAGAAAGCCTGTGACCCAGGCGAGGCAAGTGGCCACATGTAGTGAAGAAGAACAAGAGGAGCCCCCCCACGCCTCCCAGCTACCAAGGTCAAACCTTCTCGTTGCCTTACATGCTGGGCTAGCTTCTGCCCAACCCACACTGTTAAAATGTAAGAGAAGGTTGAAAAGTTAGAGTGAGAAGGCAGAAGGAGGCATGACATTTACATTTTACATTTTTTTCAGTTCATTTTTATAGTAGGAGGAAAACCCACCTCAATTTTTTTCAACACATCTGCAGTATTAGCAAGTGAAGTGCCTTTGTCTGTATCTTTTGCCTTTCTGGATTTTGGATCTGCTGAAATAAAACCACAAGTTAACATATTTTTGTATAACAGCAACCGTGATTATATTTCTATGCCTTTTCATATGCTGTCTAGCACAGTGGTATGTCACACCAGGAAGTCATATAATTTTCAAAATGAGTTAGTATTCTCAAAAAACAAAATACCACCACGCCTCACAAATTTCCAATCGAAAATGATAATCACTTCATAAGATATATCTTAAGGCTACTACCATATCTTATCTATTTATTCATTTTGGGGAACTAGGGATTGAACTCAGGGGGTTCTAGCTCTGAGCCACACCCCCAGCCCTTTTTATTTATTTTGGAATAGGGTCTCACTAGATTGCTGAGGTTAACCTCAAACCTGCGATCATCCTGCCTCAGCATCCTAAGTACTATGATGATAGACATGTACCACTGTACCTGGCCAGCTATATTTTTAATAAGTAGTAAAAATTTGAACTGAAAATTCATACCATTAGGGAGAAAACTAAGCAAATGTTACCTCAGGCAGAAGCACTTCAGTATCAGCAAAGGCTCCTCCCACAGATCTGTCTGCATTGGCTGCCTATTCACTCATCACTGTGCTTCATTTAACCAAAGCAATGTTTACCATGTTTGGAAAATAAAAGAAGTGCAGGATAAATATGTACTTGCTAATGTAAAAGAAATGAGAAAGAGGTTACAAAGAACTATCTTTGGAGTGAGGATTAAAATGGCTAAACTGAATACACCCATCACATGAATCTGAAAACTAAGAGTGTATAACTGAGATAAAATGTTTTAACAGTTTGGGGATATGTAATTTGTTTTACCCATATAAAAAATATTGCATTTTCAGGCTATTCTGAAACTGCAGGGAATAGTGAATCATTTCACATATAGATTCTGCTAGTCAGTTACCAAAGCATTATGATATGCTACAAAATTTTTCTATTATAAAAATTTTTCTATATTATAATCAGAAAGTTTACAGTTCTTTTCCAAAAATCACACTAAATACCTAGAAATTATTTGGTAACAGAGGAAAATATGGCTCAGAAAGATGTAATTTTATTAAAATATTAGCATTTGAGCTACAGCATAAGAAATTTTTAGACTGTGGAGGATGACCCATAAGTGATGGAATTACAATTTACTGCTATACCAAATTGCCCCTTGAGGAGTCACTGAGCTCAGAGCTCCCAAACAGGTATTAGTGAGGTTTGTTCAAACAAAAGTAACAGATTTAATGATGGGTATCTCTCTGCCCTCCTTGAGGGCAAAGGTTGTTTAACATAAACTGGAGCACATAAAATATAGTATCATATATGAACATGATCCCAACAAATACTGGAATATTGATGCCAAAAACTATTAGCTAAGAATGCAGTTTACCCACATCATGAAGTCTTTTTCCTTAAGGACTTTTCATCAAGTTATTTAATTTCCTAATAGGCAAGCCTCTTACATGGGTACCACACAAATAGTCAGGTAAATATCCTTATAAAAATTACTAATAACTAAAAAGGCCAGTTGCAGATTCAAGTCCACTCAGTATTCTTTGCTAATGATTACTTAGGTTTTACATAATGCCCAATCCTTATACGTATGACTGGGGAAAAGTGCCAAATTACCAAAATGACAGAAAGATTATTTTAGCTCCAAAACATTAACATGAATTTTTTTCCATCTGTAGCCAGATGTATGCATGTATTTGAATTTTTATGTGTGTCTTTCAACACCTATCAGTAGCTGATTCTTCAAGAAAACCTTTTTGACCTTTGATTCTTTTGGCATTGTTTACTGTCATGTAAATCCATGGAGCCCATCTTAACAAAAAGAATACAAGCTTATCAAGAACAAAATGCAAAAACTATACCACATGCATTAAAAATATTATAGCCGAATGGGAAAAGAAAGTTTTGTTGTTGTTTTCTTAACAAAGGAAAGTTCTGTTATACTGGAATGCTTTACTAGATTAACGTGGACACGAAACAGGATGAGCAGCAGTCCACAGGACACATTTGAAAACATTAATTGTTCTAAAAGAGGCACCATTCTTTTTTTAGCTCTTTAAAGTCGGCTACAGATTTGTGACCCATTAGAACATGACCAGTATCATTCATTTGTGTACAAGTATTTTATGATGAAATAATACATTTGTCCAACAAAAACCAAGGGTATAAATGACAGGAGATTTATATCTCATATCTCAAAACATTCCATATGCAAGCTAAAAAGTCTTATGTAATATACCTTTAAAATAAAATAGAAACACTTCCACCTTATATATATATGTGTGTGTATGTATATATAAATTTAAATTGTATACTTCAAGTATGTGCATTTTACTGTATATAACATAAAGATCTATTTACTGTATGGCAATTAATCCTTCAGTAAAACTGCTAAAAAGGGCAGTGAGAATTTCCTCGTTTAGTTGCTAAGCCCACTGGTTCTAAACCTCTCTGGCTAACCCTCCCTTTTCTCTCTTCACAGAAAAATTCTCTGAAGACTCATATATGCTACCTGCTTCCATTTCCGTTTACTGTTTCACCCATTCCAATCTGGATTCCACCTCTTCGAGTGTTTTAAAAGCTTTCCCTGAGGATACCAATGACTGACATGAAAAACTCAGTGGCTATTTCCCAGTCTTCACCTTACTTAACCTCTAAGCAGCATCATTCAAGTTCCCTTGAAACTGCTGACCACGTTCTGAAACACTCTTCCCTGCTCTTCCTTCTGTAATTCTGCTCCTACTTTTCCTCCTTCCTCTCTTTCTACTTCCTTTGCTGATCAGTCTCCTCTATCAGCCTATTAAATTTTGGCATTCCTCCAAGCTCAGGCCCTCCTTCCTTCCGATTATCTAATTTCTTCCTAGACAATTCCATCCCTTCTCACAGCCTCAACAATCACATCTCTGCTTATGACTTCCATCTCCGTTCTCAGACCCATGCCTCTGTGTCCAGTGACACAGTCAATATTTTTATTTGTATATCTCAAAGGAACCACAAATAACACCTCTGAACCAAACTCACAAAACTGGTCTTTCTCCAATGTTCCTCTCATCATCTCGTCTTTGGAAACAACTACTCATCGTTCCATCTAAATCCAAATTCCTTTTCCTAGAAGAAAAACTTCTCACACCTCTCAATAAGGACAGCATGTTTTCACTTAATATTTTTACTCCAATTGATTGCAAGCTCCAGGAAGACAAGGATAGCCTCACTATCGCTCACTGTTGTATTCCTCTTAGCATAGTGTCTACCAAGAGTAGCTACTCAGTGATTTACTGAGTGGAATTACTAAAGAAAAACAAAATGGAAACATGCTTGGTATTTTTATATATAACATAAAGTTCTATTTTACCAAGTTTCCCAACTTTAAAATGTTTTACTTAATAATGTAGAATGTAGACAGTATAATCATAAAAAATCTTGCAGATACGCAAATGAAAACAGCTACATAATTAAAAATTCTTCCCTAGCACACATGTCCACAATTAAAGACAGGACATCAACTAATCAGACAACCCCCCCAAAAAAAACAGCAACAAAAACTAAACGTTAGCCAAACAATCAAATGTCAGACATAATTTTTAAAAAGTATTCAGATCCAGGTTGGTAATTCTATGTTAATGGAATTTAAGTAACAATTTTCTCCTACCCACATTACTATTATGTTAGTCAATGTACCTTTTTTGCATTTTTTCCTCGGCATCATCTCTCTTGGGAGTCTTCTCCAATCTATGTGTACAAAAGAAGAAATATAAAAGTTTCCCTTTCCTCAAGGAATTGGTAGCGCTGGATATAGCTAGTTAAAGAACACAGTGAGTTGCCCATGCAATGAAAATAAAATTTCTTAATATCTGACTATATAGATCTAGTCTGAAATAAAACAAATATAACAGTGATATATTTTCATCTATGAAGAAAAAAAGTTATTAAAATAGCTCTGAAATCATACAATAAGATTTGTTGGAAACAAAATCTTATGGTAATTCTTTGTGGATGTTAGGATTGCAAATGTTATTATTAAATATTAATTGACTTCTTTGTAGTTTGTGAGCCTCTGTAGTTGATATATATTCCTTTTTTTTTTTTTTTTGTGGTACCGGGGATTGAACCCAGGGGCGTTCTACCTCTGAGCTACACCCCCGGCCCTACTTTTTATACTTTATTTTTGAAACCGGGTCTCACGAAGTTGCGGAGGGCCTCACTAAGTAGCTGAGGCTGGCCGCGAACCTGGATCCTCCGGTCTCCGCCTCCCAAGTACTAGGATTACAAGCATGCGCCACCACACCCGGTTGATATATATTTCTCATGTAACTTTTTCAAAAGTTAAAGCATGTGAGCACAATCCCAACACATGTAAAATGATATAATTCTAATAATTATCTGAAAACTTTAAAATTAAAAATATAAGTAGCTGTGGCAAAATAAATTCCCTCCAATAAATGATTTTTCCTTGCATTAGCTAAAAATGATTCCTCCTTAAAAAAAAGATTCCTCTAATTTTTCACTTTCTTTTAATTTTTTTTTTTGAGGAGGGCTATTGGGGATTGAACCCAGGGCCTCACACTTACTAGGCAAATATTCTACCACTGAGCTCCATACTCCATTCTCTACTTCCTTTCAATTTTTAAACATAGACGTAAGGCAGAAAATTGAAGAGATATAAAAACAGATATAAAAATATTGTTTTCTACTAAAGAAATTTCAGTGCATTTGTATAAAAGTTAAAAAATCTTAAGTCATTTTACTTGAACTAATAACTTTTCCTCTGAATATATTTTAGTTTTTATAGACTCCTCTTTGATCATAAGTATGCAAAGAGAATTTGGGAGATGACTATTAATGAAGTAGTAGAAATGGCAGGGACCTACAAGAGTGTGTCGGGGGGCTCCAACCTTAAAAACAATCTACACTGAAAAGACAGTGCACTATAACCCGTGAAGGTGACAATGCTGCTAATGCCACTTAGGAATTTACATCTGGGTACTTTCTATAAAACCCTACAGATGAAGACATAAAAGAAAAGTGAATAAAAATCAGGAGACCCGAGTTCTAGCAGTATTTGCAAGTGACCCCGATAGGTTGCTTCATTTTTATGGCAACCATTTTTTATTTGCAAAATGAATGGGCTAGATGAGATCTCCTCTACAGCCCCTTCCACCCTATCTATAGGCAAGATAAAATGTATGAATGTTGCAAACAAAACTCTCTTAGGTATGGTTCTATTGAAAAGGCATGTTGGGAACTAAAACTAGTCTCTGTCTGCTTGAAGGAAAGGAAAACCCATGAGCAGGGCTTAAAATATCCTTAAAACTAGATTTTTGCTTTCTCCTCAAAACCACAAAACTCATTCAGGAAGAAAGAAATGCTCTTTGATATTGCAAATTAAAATTGTGATTGTGGCTAATGAAACTGGAAACTCCAAAAGGGTTTGGCAAGTCTTATTTTTATAAAAAATGTGTTTTATGAACTTCCAAAAAATGCTTTAACTCCTCCTTGTTACAGTATAAAAATCTCTTTTCCTCTTAGTTTCCAAAAGATTTACATTACTATTTAGTTACAAGAAAAGAATCAGAGTCTACTTTCCTATGATGAAAATAGAAAGGCCGGGCATGGTGGCGCACGCTTGTAATCCCAGTACTTTGGGAGGCGGAGACCGGAGGATCCAGGTTCGCGGCCAGCCTCAGCTCTCTCTCTCGCTCTCTCTCTCCCTGTCTCTCTCTCTCTCTACTTAGTGAGGCCCTCTGCAACTTCGTGAGACCCGGTTTCAAAATAAAGTATAAAAAATAGGGCCGGGGATGTAGCGCAGAGGTAGAACGCCCCTGGGTTCAATCCCCAGTACCACACACAAAAAAAAAAGAAAATAGAAAACATATACTAAAAAAAATATGGGGTAGAGAGATAGTCTTTAAAAAGTATTTTAAAATTGTCTGTAATACCTGGTATCCATTCTTCTTTGTATACCTTCATATATCTTTTACTATACCTCTCAATATCTAAGGGGAAAAGAATAAAGAATCCGTTAGAAATATCAAGAGTAAACTGGAACTTAAGCCATTCTTTTAAAATAATGAAATATCAGACAACGTCTCTTATTTCACATACAGGGAGTTTCCAACCTTTGCACATAATGTGTTCCTGAACACATACTGGAAAGTTCAAGGAGAATGACATGCTTAAGAAGGTGGCAAGAGCTGGGTGTGGTGGCACACGCCTGTAATCCTAGTACATGGGAGGCTGAGACAGGAAGATCACAGGTATGAGGCCAACTTCAGGAACTTAGCAAGATTCTGTCTCAAAATTAAAAAAAAAAAAACTGAAAAGGGCAAGGGGTATAGTTTGGAGGTAGAGTCCCCCTGGGTTCAGTGCCTAATACAATGAATGAATGAATGAATGAATGAATGAGAAGGTGGCAGGAAGCAGCTGGATAGTATAACAGGCTGGGGATGAGCAGAGATGTCAACCTGGATTAATGGTTCTTAGAATCTGACAATATGATTCATCTTTAAAAATGTTCATAAATGCATAGAGTTGGACCAAGAAGTCTCATGCATACAAGGGCTGGGAGATGCACTCAGCATTTTCTATTTTATTCTTTTTTTTTGCGGTACTGGGGATTGAACGCAGGGGCATTCTACCACCGCGCTACACCCCCGGCCCTATTTTTTTTTTATACTTTATTTTGAAACCGGGTCTCACGAAGTTGCGGAGGGCCTCACTAAGTAGAGAGAGAGAGAGAGAGAGAGAGACAGGGAGAGGGAG
>PVJS01045167.1:0-16351 GCA_004027185.1 Glis glis
AGAGAGAGAGACAGGGAGAGAGAGAGAGAGAGAGAGAGAGAGCTGAGGCTGGCTGCGAACCCGGATCCTCTGGTCTCCGCCTCCCAAAGTACTGGGATTACAAGCGTGCGCCACCACCCCTGGCTCTAGTGCCCTTTTTAAGAAGACTAACCACTGGCACTTTCGTGAAAAATCAGTTTATCATGTTTTTGTAGGTTTAGTTCTGTGACTCTTATTTTGTTCTATTAATCTAATGTGTCTGTTCATCAATGCATACCATACTATCTAGACTACTGTAGCTTTATAGTAATCAAGGAAAAAGAACATAGTTCTTATTTGTATCTCTTCTAGTTCCTTAGACTTTCTTTTTTCTTTTTTTGAGGTATGGGGGATTGAACCCAGAGGTGTTCTACCTCTACGCTACACCCCGGCCCTATTTTTTATACTTTATTTTGAAACCGGGTCTCACGAAGTTGCGGAGGGCCTCACTAAGTAGAGAGAGAGAGAGAGCGAGAGAGTGAGAGAGCTGAGGCTGGCTGCGAACAAGGATCCTCCAGTCTCCGCCTCCCAAAGTACTGGGATTACAAGCGTGCGCTGCCGCGCCCAGCTAGAGTTTCTATATAAATTTTTTGTGGGGTTGTTTTCTTTTGTTTGATGGTACTGGGATTGAACCCAGGGCCTCACACATGCTGTATACCACTGAGCTATATCTCCAGCTCTCTATGTAATTTTAGAATCAGCTTTCTGGAATTTTGATTAGGATTGTACACGAACATAGTATACTTCTTCACTTATTTAGGTCTGATTTCTTTTAGTGAGCTTTAGTAGATTTTATCTTTTAAGGAATTGGTCCATTTCATCCAAATTCACGAGTTTATGGACACAAAGTTGTTCATAATATTCCTTTATTATCCTTTAAATGTCTGCAGGTTATGTGATGTACCCTCTTTCATTCCTGATAATTAGTAATTTGTGTCTTCTCTTTTTCTGTCTGCCCAAAAGTTTATCAGTTTTGATTGTGTCAGAAAACAAGCTTTTGGGTTCACTGATTTTTCTCTTACTGATTTTCTGTTCTTAATTTTATTTCTTCTCTTTATTTTCCTTCTTTCTGCTTGCTTGATACAATTTTTTCTTCTTTTTCTAGTTTAAGGTAAAAGCTTAGATCACCATTTCTATACCTTTCTCTTTTCCTCATGTAAGTTTCCTTCAAAACATTGCTTTAGCTGTATCTCCCAAGTTTTGATATGTTATAGTTTCATTTTCACTTAGTTTAAGTGTTTTCTAATTGTTCTTGTGTCTTCCTTTTGACCCACAGGTTATTTAGGAGTATGTTATTTAATTAGGAAAAGTTTTTGGATATTTTCAGAAGTCACCTAGTTATTGATTTCCATTTAATTCCATGTGGTCAGAAAACACAATTTATGATTTCAGTTCTTTTCAATTTGTTATGGTTTGTTTCATCACTCAGAATATGGTCTATCTTACTGAATGTTCCATATACACTTGAAAAATATGTGTGTATTCTGATGTTTTGGGGTGCAGTGTTCTCTAAATGTCATTTAGGTCAAGGTGATTTGTGATCTGTTCTGATCTTTTGTATCTGTGCTGATTTCCTCTATACTTTGTTCTATTAATCACTGAGAGGAGGTTTGAAGTCTCTTTAATTGTGATTTTTGTCTATTTCTTCTTTCAGTCCCATCAGTTCTGTGTGGTACTGGGGATTGAACCCGGGGGTACACTACCTCTGAGCTACATCCCCAGCCCTTTATTTTTTGTTTTGAAACAGGGTCCTGTTAGGTGTCTGAGAGTCTTGCTACATTGTTGAGGCTGTCCTCAAACCTGGGAACTCTGGCCCTGTGCATGCTAAGCGTGTGCTCAACCACTGAGCTAAACCCCCACCTTCGGAATGGCTATGTTAAATATCAGAGCAAGTAGACTTCAAAACAAAGGTGTTAAGGAGGACATCATACAATAATAAAAGGGTCAATTTCAAATGTGTATGCACCTAACAACAGAACTTCAAAATATATTAAGCAGAGCTGGGTGTGGTGGCACATGCCTGTAATCCCAGTACTTGGGAGGCTGAGACAGGAGAATCACAGATTCAAGGATAACCTCAGCAACTTAGCAAGACTCTCAGCAACCTAGTGAGACCTTGTTTTGAAATAAAAAATAAAATAGGGATGGGGGTGTAGTTCAGAGGTAGAATGCCTCTGGGTGCAATCCCTAGTACCACAGAAAAAATAAAAAAGAAAAAGGAGCCTGGCGTGGTGGCGCACGCTTGTAATCCCAGTACTTGGGAGGCTGAGACCGGAGAATCCGGGTTTGCGGCCAGCCTCAGCTACTTAGTGAGGCCCTCCGCAACTTCATGAGACCCGGTTTCAAAATAAAGTATAAAAAATAGGGCCAGGGGTGTAGCTTGGAGGTAAACCCCCCCCTGGGTTCAATCCCTGGTACCAAAAATAAATAAATAAAAAAGAAAAAAGATAAAACCAGCCATTCCAGATTTCTTTCTGTTTGATGTATGTATTTTTTTCTACTTTTTAAGATACAAATTTATAATTGTATAGCCATCACCATGATGTAATTTTATAACTTTTTTTTGGCACTCCTGGGGATCGAACCCAGCTAGACAAGTGCTCTACCACTGTACCCCAGCACTAGAACATTTTTAACACCCCAACATGAACCCTGTACCCATTAGTTGTCACTCCCCATTCCCACTCTCAGTTCCTCTCATCTGCTTTGTGTCTATTCTGGACATTTCACGTAAATGGAATCCTACAATACGTAGTTTTTTGTGACTGGCCTATTTCCCGTGGCATATTTCCAGGGTTCACCATAGATGAACACAGTTGTGCATGCATGGGTATTTCATTCCTTTGATTGCTGAGTGATATTTCATTGTATGGGTGTACCACATTTTGTGTGTCCATTTGTCAGTTTGGGCATTTAGTTTCCACTTTTGGTGTATTATGAAATAATATTGCTATGAACGTTTGTGTTAAAAGTTTTTATGTGGCTCTCCTTTTACTTTTTAAATTTTTGAAAAAATTTTTTGTGGTACTGGGGCCTGAACCCAGAGGTATTCTACCACTTAGCTATACCCCCAGCCCTTTTTATTTTTTATTTTGAAACAGGGTCTCATTAAATTACCCAGGCTGACCTCAAACTTGAAATCCTCCCATCTCAGCCAGCCATAGTAGGGCACTCTTGTAATCCCAGTACTTGGGAGACCGAGACAGGAAGATTGCAGGTTTGCCTCCAGTCTCAGCAATTTAGGGAGACCCTGTTTCAAAAATAAAAATAAAAATAGGGCTGGGGATATAACTCAAAGATAGACTGCCCCTGGGTTCCATCCCCAGCACCAAAAAAAAAAAGAAAAAGAAAAAGAAAAAAACATCCTCCCATCTCTGCCTCCTAACTATTGGTATTAAAGACGTGTGCCAGCCGGTCATGGTGCCACACGCCTGTTGTAATCCCAATACTTGGGAGGCTGAGACAGGAGGATCGTAGATTTGAGGCCAGCCTCAGCAGTGTAGCAAGACTCCCAGCAATCTATCGTGATCCTGTTTCAAAACAAAAAATAAAAAGGGCTGGGGGTGTAGCTTGGAGGTAGAATGCCCCTGGGTTCAATTCCCAGTACCGAAAAAAAAAAGAGAGAGAGAGAGACTTGTGCCACAGGGCCTTTGTTTCTTGTACAGCAAATTGTTGGGTCTTTTTTTTTCATCTCAAAATACCTGTCCCTTTTTTTGGGTATGTTTAGACCATTTAATAGAATTATTATTAGTATTGGATTTAGGCCTGCTGTTTTACTGTTTGTTCTCTTGTCCTTTGTTTCCTCTGTGGCTTGTTTCCTACCTTCTTTTGGACTATTTGAATAGTTTTTAGTATCTAATTTTAATTTGCTTTATTGGCTTTTTTTCTTTTCTTTTTTTTTGTGAATTAAACCCGGGGGCATTCTACCTCTGAGCTATACCCCCGCACTATTTTATTTTTATTTTGAAATAGGATCTCACTAGGTTGATGAGAGTCTCACTTCTTGCTGAGACTGTCCTCAAACCTGTGATCCTCCTGTGTCAGCCTCCCAAGTATTAGGATTACAAGCATGCGCTACCACATCCAGTTTTAATTGCCTTTTTGTCTGTTGCTACTTTTTAAGTGGTTGTTCTAGGGTACATAATACACATTCCTACATTTTCATGCTCTACTTCTAGTTAAGATTTTACCACTTCAGGTAAAATTTAGAAACTTTATAACCATATTAAGTCCCTAAAACACCCCAATGTTATAACTTTTGCTTTTAACCATTTTATTTATATATATTTTGCCTTTTTTTTTTCTTTTCTTTTTTGGTACTGGGGATTGAACCTGGAGACACTTTACTCCTGAGCTACATCCTCAGCTCTTTTTATTTATTTATTTACTTGGGAGGCTGAGGCAGGAAGATCTGCAGGTTTGCAGCCAGTCTCAGCAACTTAGTGAGACCTTGTTTCAAAATAAAAAGATCTGGGATTGTAGTTTGGAGGTAGGATACCTCTGGGTTCAATCCCTGGAACAAGAAAGAAAGAGAGAGAAGAGAGCACAGGAGAGGAGAGGAAGGAAAAGAAAATTGCCCAAGCTGGCCTGGGATTATATCTATGTATTTTAAAGAATTTAAGAGAAGCCGGGCGTGGTGGCGCACGCTTGTAATCCCAGTACTTTGGGAGGCGGAGACCGGAGGATCCGGGTTCGCGGCCAGCCTCAGCTCTCTCTCCCTGTCTCTCTCTCTCTCTCTCTCTCTCTCTCTCTCTCTCTCTCTCTCTCTCTCCTTAGTGGGGCCCTCCGCAACTTTGTGAGACCCGGTTTCAAAATAAAGTATAAAAAATAGGGCCGGGGGCGTAGCACGGAGGTAGAACGCCCCCACATTCAATCCCTGGTACCGCAAAAACAAAAACAAAAAAACAAAAATAGAATTTAAGAGAATAGTAGTTTTTTGTACTTAGCATTTTTGTTCATTCTTTATTCTTAAAGATCTACATTCCTAGCCAAGCATGGTGGTGCATGCTTGTAATCCCAGTACTTGGGAGGCTGAGATGGGAGGATTACATAGTGAGGCCCTCTGCAACTTAGTGAGACCCAGTTTCAAAATAAAAAATAAAATATAGAGCTGAGGATGTAGCTCAGAGGTAGAATGCTCCTGGGGTTTAATCCCCAGTGCCCCCCCAAAATCAACATTCCTCTCTATATCATCTCCCTTCAGCCTGAAGAATCGGTGTTTTCCATTTATTTAGAGTATATTTAGAGTGGGTCTATTTTCCTCATCTGAGATTGTTTTCAATCATCTTTATTCCTGAAATAGCTTCACTGGATGTAGAATTCGGGGTCAGCATTTCTTTTCTCCCAGTCCTTAAAGATGCTCTTCCACTGTATTCCATCCTCCGTGGTTTCTTGGTTTCTTTCTTTGTTGTTGGTGTTGGGTTATTTATTTATTTATTTTGCAGTGCTGGGATTGGACACAGGGACTTTCTGGCTTCTATGCTTTCTGAAGAGAAACTTCTAGTCATCTGAGTAATTCCTCCCTTATATGTATCATATTGATTTTATCTTTGTGATGTGTCCATGTATGTTATCTTTTGCATTTAATCTGTTTAGACTTCCCTGGGCCTTTTGAATTTGTAAATGTATGCCTTTCACAAAATTTATCAAGTTTTCAGCCATTATTTTATTTATTTTTTTTATTTTTTTATTTTTGTGTGGTACTGGGGATTTAACCCAGGGGCATTTTACCTCTGAGCTACACCTCCAGCCCTGTTTTTTTTTTTTTTTTGAAACAGGGTCTCACTAGGTTGATGAGTGTCTCACTACTTGCTGAGGCTGTACTCGAACCTGTGATCCTCCTGTCTCAGCCTCCCAAGTACTGGGATTATAGGTATGTACCACTATGCCCGGTTCAGCCATTATTTTAAAAATAACATTTTTTTGTGGGGGGGTTATTGGGGATGGAACCTAGGAGTATTCTACCTCTGAGCTATACATCTAGCCTTATTTTTTATTTTAAAACAGGATCTTGCTAAGTTACTGTGTGTTGCTGCCCTCAAATTTGCAATTCTCCTGTCTCAGCTTCCCAAGTACTAGGATTTCAGGTGTACACCACCATACCTGGCTCTTTTTTATAGTTTCTGTTCTCTTTTGGGAATTTCTGTCTTTCCATTTATTTCAAATGTTTTTACCTTTATCTCATGGAACACAATTATGATAGCAGCTTTAAAATCTCTGAAAACACCAACATATGGGTCCTCTCAGTGTTGATATTTGTTATTTCTCTCTTCCTTGAGAATTGGCTGCATTTCCCTGGTTCTTTGTGTCATATAATTATGGATTATATCCTGGACATTTATTTATTCTGATACTACATTATGAGATTCTGAGTCCTGTTGGTTAATATTCTCTGGATGAGAGAGAATGATGTGTTAGCAGGCAACTGAACTTCAGATATCAAACGTTACTTCTGCTGGGTATAGTGGTGCATACCTGTAATCCCAGTACTTGGAAGGCTGAGACGGGAGGATCGCAGGTTTGAGGCCAGCCTCAGTAACTTAGTAAGGCACTCAGAAGCTTAGCAAGACTCTGTTTCAAAATCAAAAGTAAAAAAGGCTGAGGGTGTAGCCTGGAGGTAGAATGCCCCTGGGTTCAATCCCCAGTACCAATAAAAATAAAGAAATTATTTCTTGTACTATGTCAGTGGTGTTCCAATGTCAGTTCAGATCTCAGGACCTTTGTTAGGAAGCTGTGGATTTGTCCCATTCCTGTCCAGCTCAGGGGTTAGTGTTAGACTTAGGCAGTGGTTTGTATCATAGTTCAGTTCTCAGAGCCTTCTCTGTGTGTGCACAGTTAGGGCATGAGCCCAGGGTTTGTGCCAATTTATGTACACAGTTAGGAAATCCCCTTCTTCTGCTTGTCCCTCTCCAGTCTTCTTCCTATACATTTTGGTCCTCAGAATCCCCTTTTCCCACTCCTCTAGCCAGGCAGGTGGGGTTTCTTGAGTGCTGGATTCCCACACCACCATTGCAACAGTGCAAACCACAAGAGAAGACAGAAGGGAAAACAGGAAACAGCCCTGCCTAGCGTGTTTCTGTAGGTTTGACTCCTTTCCACAGTCCAGTTGCTTTTGTTTACTTTTAAGAGTCGTCAGTTACTTGTTCTTTTTGTATGTCGTCTGGAATTTTTAATTCTAAACAGTGTGAAAGAGAGAGGCTATAGTGGGCTTACTCCATCCTAGCTGGCACCTACAATCTTCATTTTTTAAAAACTTTATGGTAATACGTAAAACTGGCAGCAGAACAGAACATTTAATTTTCAAACGTCTGCCAACTATACTACATAGGTGAGAAAAACCTTTGTGTGTGGAGAGGAGATACTGGTAAATAGAGGTGGCAGGTTGTGAACAATTGATGGGACTAGGTGAAGGGCGTATGGGTGTTCATTTACTCTTTGATCTATTCTGTAATTTTATTTATTGTTGGTACTGGGGATTGGACTCGGGCATTTTACCTTCGAGCTACATCTCCTGCCCCCTTTATTTTTATTTTTTATCTTTGTTTATTTATTTGTGTGTGTGTGGTACTGGGAATTGAACCCAGAGGCATTCTACCTCCGAGCTACACCCCCAGACTGATTTTATTTCTTATTTGGAAACAGGGTCTCACACTAGATTGCTGAGCGCCTCACTAAATTGCTTAGGCTGTCCTTGAACCTACGACCCGCCGGTCTTAGCCTCCCAAGTACTAGGATTACAAGCGTGTACCACCATGCCTGGCTTATTTTTATTTTTAAAATTAATTTATTTACTAATTGTGTGTGTATGTGTGTGCATGTGTATGTGTGTATGTGTGGTGTACTGGGGATTGAACCCAGTGGCATTCTATCTCTGAGCTACACCCCCATCCCATTTTCACATTTTATATTGGGAAACAGGGTCTCACTAAGTTGCTGAGGACCTCACTAAGTTGTTGAGGCTGGCTTCAAAGTTGCGGTCCTCCTGTCTCAGCCTCCCAAGTACTGGGATTACAGGCGTGAGCCACCACACCCGACACCCTCTCTTTATTCTTGAGAGAATAAGTACTTTCTTTGGGATATTTATATATTTCTTCCTTAGTTTATTTTCCTTTGTTTCAGCAAATTAGAAATTTTTAGTCTGTCGAGCAATAGTCAAGTCAACAAAAATAGATTGTCCATTCTCTTACTTTAGACAATTCCAAGCTCGAGTATCACGACAGACTTTTTTGGCACTTGAGAAAGACGAGGAGGAAGAAGTTTTTGGATCTTCTGTGCCACAGCGAAGCACACTAGCTGAACTAAAGAGCAAAGGGAAAAAGACAGCAAGAGCTCCAATCAGCCGTGTAGGAGGTGCTCTCAAGGGTAAGTTTGTTAAATGTTATTTTGGAAAACCCTAGTCTCTTGTGGTAGGCAAATTATGTAAGAATATAATGCTTAAATACACATGTGGACACTGTCCTAGTTTTCTGAGTATGGGGTAGCAAAAAGAAGGAAGTCAAAAGAGAGCTAATATCATAGTGTGCAATAAAACCAAAAGGTATCAACATTTTTGTGTATTAAGAAAAACTTGATATATAGGAGGTATCATTTTCTGAGTAAGAGTCGTTAGTTGAAACAAGATAAGTAGTAATATAGCAGATATTGTCAAAGTAAAGCTTACATGCACCAAACCCTCAGAGTGATATTAAAATGTGGTTAAGAATCCCATCTTTAGCTTTTTAGGCCAGACATGGACATTCTTTGTGTACATCCAAAGGTGATCAATGAACTTTTTTTCTTTCTTAATTAACAATGACTACTTTTTAGAGCAGTTTTAGGTTCACAGCAAAATTGACCAGAAAGTACTAAGGATAATAAGCTTTAATTAACTAAATTTTATAACAATTAGATATGCAGCACAGACTGGTTTTTTGGGTTCTTATCCCTTTCTTGTTATCAATTTATTAATAATCAGAATGTTGGCTGGAGAGCTAAGAATTAGGGTACAGAGGGCACATAGTGCTCAATGATACTTCCTCAAGATCACGATGAAGCTTAAAGTAATACCAGCCTCACAACAGAAAAGAAATGAAAGAGCTGATTTTATGTTCTGTAGTTCTGGTATATCTGGTATATTTCCACTAAGAGAAAAATTAAAGCTGAAAAATAAAGACTTCATTTAGTTTCTGATAAAACTAGACAATGATATATAGACTCGGAAAGATATAGGTTTTTTTTTTTTTCCAGTACCGAGGATTGAACCCAGGGGCACTTTGTCACTGAGCCACTCCCAGCCCTTTTTCCCTTTTTTTTTGAGACAGGGTCTTGCTAAGTTGCCGAGGTTGGCCTTGCACTTGTGATCCTTCTGCCTCCGCCTCCCAAGTAGCTGGGATTATAAGCATGTGCCAGTGCACCTCACTAAAATTTTCTTTTTTTGGAATTCTATGAAGAAAAGATTGGAGGTTGTAGGAAGAAAGGAAAAGGAGGGAGAGAATAAATAACAAGCACAAAATGGATAAAAAAGTTATTAATTTGATTCATTAAGGTTTCATTTTTTTAATTAATTAATTTTATTTATTTATTTATTTTTGCGGTGCTGGGGATTGAACCTAGGGGCATTCTATCTCCAAGCTACACTCCCAGCCCTATTTTTTATTCTTTATTTTGAAACAGGATCTCACTAAGTTGCAGAGGGCCTCACTAAGTAGCTGAGGCTGGCCGTGAACCTGCGATCCTCCTGTCTCAGGGTCCTAAGTACTGGGATTACCAGCGTGCACCACCATGCCTGGCCTAAAAATAATTATGTTTTAAAAATTTTCTTTTGGAGCCAGGCGTGGTGGCGCACACTTGTAATCCCAGTAATTGGGAGGCGGAGACCGGAGATTCCGGGTTTGCGGCCAGCTTCAGCTACTTAGAGGCCCTCTGCAACTTAGACCCTATTTCAAAATAGACAATAAAAAATAGGGCTGGGGGTGTAGCTCGGAGGTAGAATACCCCTGGGTTCAATCTCCAGTGCTGAAAAAAATAATAATAATTTAAAAAATAGGGCCGGGGGTGTAGTTTGGAGGTAGAATGCCCCTGGGTTCAATTCCCAGTACCGCAAAAATAAATAAATAAATAAATAAATAAATAAATAAATAATAAATAATAAATATAAAATAAAAATCTTCTTTTGGCCAGGCATGTGGTGCACAACTGTAATCCCAGTACTTGGGAGGCTAAGGCAGGAGGATTGCAGGTTTGAGGCCAGCCTCAGCAACTTAGCAAGACCCTGTTGTTTCAAAATATAATATATAATTATATATATTATATTTATAATGAGGATATAATTCGGAGGTAGAATGCCCCTGGATTCAATCCACAGTACCCCCCCACCCCTCAATGGTAGTGGAAGTATAGGTATACCTTATCTGGCTCTAAGTTGATAATTAAAGGTTTACATGAAATTTAATGTATTTTTTTTCCTAGCTCCAAGCCAGAACAGAGGACTCCAAACTTTAGCTCCTCAGCAAATGCAAAGTAATTGCAGAATTACTGTTTTTGATGAAAATGCTGATCAGACTTCTAGAGCAGAGTTGTTTACGCCTACAGTCCAGCCATGGATGGCACCCCCTGTCCCCAGGGCCAAAGAGAATGAGCTGCACGCAGGCCCTTGGAACATAGACAGGCCACTGGAATACAGGGTAAGGACTCGCAGATCAAACCTATTTGCCAATATAACAGACTTCAGGTTTAGAATAGAGGAGTATTTTTACCATCTCTTAATTCCTCTTGAATATTTAGGCAGGGTCTACATATGTTGTGGTAGAATGCAACACTGTGGTAATTTTAGTGTTCTTCTTCATCTCCAGCCTCCTGGCAATATGACTTCTGTGACAGCTGTACCCCCTGTGCTTCCCAGTTTTACTCCATATGTGGAAGAGACCGCACAGCAGCCAGTTATGTGAGTTTGGTTTCCAGATACTTTGAAGTGGGAATTATTAAGGGTGGGCAGAGGCTCCTAGCAAGCTCCCAAAGGCATTTTCTTTGAGGGAATGAAAGTAGCCAAAGTTTTATGTATACATTATGTTTATATTCCTTTGAGCATATTAGGACTAAAAGCTCATTTGTTAACATATTTATTAGGGAATAAACAGCAATTAGGTTTATATTTACATTGTTATAACAAAGATAATCACTAATTTAAGTGAGAAATTCTACTTTTGTTCTTGACAGTAATAAGGAATTATAGTAGTTGTTCTTATTCTGCTTTTTCCTTCTGAATATCCTTTTTACTCTTTTTCTTAACCTTTAGAAATTCTGCTTGTAAGATGTATGGTAGGTAGTATATAGATAATTGAGCCAGTTTAAGATTTAGTCCAAGTCAGGTGTGGTGGCGCATGCCTGTAATCCCAGTACTTGGGAGGCTGAGATAGAAGGATTATAGGTTCAAGACCAGCCTCAGCAATGTAGTAAGACTCTCAGCAACCTAGCAAGACCCTGTTTCAAACAAAAAAAGGGCTGGGGGTGTAGCTTGGAGGTAGAATGCCCCTGGATTCCATCCCCAGTACACACACACACACTTAATCTAATACATACTTACCATTGCTGATTTTTTTTGGTGTGTGTGTGGTGATACTGGGGATTGATCCCAGGGGCATTCTACCTCTGAGCTACACCCCCAGCCCTATTTTATTTTTTATTTGGAAACAGGGTTTTCCTAGGTTACTGTTCTGTGGCCTTACCTTTGCTGAGTTCTACTTGGTTCAATTCTGGGTTGTAATGTAAGAGTTTCCTTATAACTAATTATAACTACCACTATATTCTAAGTACTCTAGGAATATAAATATAAGTATTTTGGCTGGGTGCTGTGACACACACCTGTAATCCTAGTACTTGGGAGGCTGAGACAAGAGAATTGCAGGTTCGCGACCAACTTCAGCAACCTCGTGAGGCCCTCTGCAACTTAGTGAGATTCTTAGTGAAACTTAGTGAAATTATTCTTAAGAAATTCTCCTGAGTCTTTATAGAAATTGATGGCATACATTTATGGATGTTTAGTTTTTCTAATGTTTCAAGTCACTTTGTAGAAACCTGAATTATGTCAGAGTTAATATGGTGTAGAAAACGTTGAAATTCATTTAAATTCTTTTTCTTGGGGGTCTTATTTGACCTTTCTACACATTTTTCTTTAGGTTGTGATGTTCTTAATGATTTTTATTTGCTCTAAATAGATTAAGAAATTCAGCTCAATCTGTAAGAGTAGTTGCAAATATTTTTCCCTAGTTTATCACTTGTGTTTTCTTCTTCTTTAATAGTCATTATTATAAATGTATTTTTAATTTAAAACAGTTTTTTGCCATTTCTTTTTTTGTGTGGTACTGGGAATTGAACCCAGGGGCATTCTACCTCTGAGCTACACCCCCAGCCCTATTTTATTTCTTATTTGGAAACAGGGTCTCACTAAGTTGGACAGGGCCTCTCTAAGTAGCTGAGGCTGGCTGCGAACCTGCAATCCTGCTGTCTCAGCCTCCCAAGTACTGGGATTACAGGCGTGGGCCACCATGCTTGGCTTTTTTGCAATTTCTTAATGACTTATGATGTTGAACATCTTTTCATGTGCCTATTTGCTGTCTAAATATCTTCTTTGGTGAGATGTCTGTTCAGACTTCTTTATTTTAAATTTATTCTGAATTATTTGTTTATGGTGCTGGGGATTGAACCCTGGGTCATTCTACCTCTGAGCTACACCCCCAGCCCTTTTTTAAGACAATTTTATTTTGAACCAGGATTTTGCTAAGTTGATGAGGTTCTCACTAAGTTGCTGAGGGTGGCCTCGAACTTGTGATCCTCTTGTCTAAGCCTCCCAAGTACTACTATTACAGGTGTGTGCCACCAGGCTTGGCTATTCTTAAGTATTTTATTCTTTATGATGCTGTTAAAAATAGTTATTTTTCAAGTTTCGTTTTCAGATTGTTTATTACAAGTGTATAAAATGGACATTCTGTCTTATTCCTGACCTTAGAAAGCATCCAGTTTTTGTTTTTGTTTTTTATTTCAGTATTAGGGATTTAGCCCAGAGCATAGCACATGCTATGTAAGCGTTTTACCACTGAGCTGCATCCCCAGTCCTTTATTTCATTTTAGTTGCAGACAGGGTCTTGCTGAGTTACCCAGAGGGGCCTTAAACTTGTGATTTTCCTGCCCATTGATATATCCCTTACTCTAATTCTTTTGGATGCTAAACTTTGAAAAATGACCATATTGCATAGGTTAACTTCTTTACCTACTCTACTTACTGGGTTTGAGGAAGATATATTATTAAAATTTAATTTTACCTCTAAGTAACATAAGCTACTTGACAACCCTAATTTGCTGCTAATTTCCTTCCTCATAGCAGAGTTAGTTCTTAATACATAATCCACACCCCCAATTAGGGATTGAACCCAGGGCCTTGCATATGCTAAGCAATCACTCTACCACTGAGCTGTATCCCTAGCCCCGAAACATAATTATTGATGATCCTCGTGAGTTTTTTTTAGCCTCCTTTCTCAATCTTACTTATATTTTATGTCTTGAACTAGATCACATATTATTGACCTGTGCTTGGTCAAAATATGTAAGAAGTAACTCATTTTATCTGATGGTGAATAATAATTATTTTGCTTCTTTAGGACACCATGTAAAATTGAACCCAGTATAAACCACATTCTAAGCACGAGGAAGCCTGGAAAGGAAGAAGGAGATCCCCTGCAAAGAGTTCAAAGCCATCAGCAAGAGTCTGAGGAGAAGAAAGAGAAGATGATGTATTGTAAGGAGAAAATTTATGCAGGAGTGGGGGAATTCTCCTTTGAAGAAATCCGAGCTGAAGTTTTTCGGAAGAAATTAAAAGAGCGAAGGGAAGGTGTGTGTATTGATCTAATTCAAGTGTGTAAAAATGATTATTTGTAAGAAGGTTGAGCTGATATATCTGAGGAAAATTACCTCTGTGATTTATACCTTGATGGGATGTTTCCATGTTTGTACTATTTCTCTTTGTATATGTTGAAATCCCATTGCTGTCTGTCACAAAACTTAGTGGGGAAAATTGAGTCTGTGCTCAGGAGGAAAAGAAGCTCTGAATTGCAGGAGCAATTCATATTCCCCAATAAAATTAGCAGACTTCTTTGATCCCTAACATGCATATATGTGCATGTCATGCCGCCCCATTAAAGACTTTTTTTTTTTTTTTTTTTTTTTTTTGGCTACTGGGGATTGAACCCAGGGGCATTCTACATCTCCAGCCCTATTTTATTTTTTATTTTGAAACAGGGTCTCACTAAGTTGCAGAGGGCCTCACTAAGTTGCTGAGGCTGCCCAAGAACCTGTGATCCTCCTGTCTCAGCCTCCCAACTACTGGGATTACGAGCATGTGCCACTATGCCTGGCTTCCCCTAGCCCTTTTTGTTGTTGTTTTATTTATTTACTTATTTGGTACCGAGGATTGAACCCAGGGGTATTCTACCTCCGAGCTCCACCCCCAGCCCTATTTTTTATCCTTTATTTTGAAACCGGGTCTCACGAAGTTGCGGAGGGCCTCACTAAGTAGCTGAGGCTGGCCACGAACCCGGATCCTCCGGTCTCTGCCTCCCAAGTACTGGGATTACAAGCGTGCGCCACCACGCCCAGCTTGTTGTTTTATTTGAAACAGGGTTTTGCCAAGTTAACATATTCAGTCATATATTAGTCACTTAGAATAATTTTTTTTTTGCAGTACTGGGGATTGACCCTAGGGGCATTCTACCTCTGAGCTACACCCCCGGCCCTATTTTTTATTCTTTATTTTGAAACAGGGTCTCTCTAAATTGCAGAGGGCCTCACTATGTTGTTGAGGCTGGCCACGAACCTGCAATCCTCCCATCTCAGCCTCCCAAGTACTGGGATTATAAGCGTGCGCCACCACACCCGGCTGTATTGTTTCTTAAATTAAAGATTTTTTTTTAAATTTTCTGAATGAAAGGAAGCTTTACTATAAATTGAAAAACTGGGAATTTGGGGGGAAATGGAAAGCAGTTCCTGTTCTGGAATCTATAGTAGTTAGAGGTAAGAGATAGGGCAAAATGGTCTGGGTTCAATCCCCAGCATCCACCCAAAAGAAAGAGAGAGGGCAGAATGGGCTGAAAAGTACAGAAGTATACACTGGGACTTAAGGCATTAGGATGTGAGGGAGAGTAAGAAGGGTACAGAAAAGAGGGATGATCTCAAAATAAATTTCAATCATTTAGACATTTTGATTGGGATCTATACCAGGAAAGAAGTTAATGTTTCTATATACATGAATATCCAGAATGACCTATTATTGTAGGTCAGTTCTCTTAATAAATATCACATCTGTAAGGCTAACTGAGAAACTTAACCATCACTTAAAATTTGAGGAAAAATCTTTCTGCGTTTCAGGTGATAAGGTAGAACCAAACTTCTATCAAGCAAACTGTTAGTAAGCTTGGAATTATCTTCATTCATTATATTAGTGCCTTCCAAGATTAACAAAAGTGCTCTGGGTTCAAATAGTATACTGAAAAGTAGAAACTGTGTGTCTAGGTAGGAAGGAGGGATGGTTGCAAAGCAGGAGCTAGCTAAGTAAGACTTTTTTTTTTCAGTACTTGGGAATGAACCCAGGGGGCACTCTATCACTGGCATCCCCAGCCCTTTTTATTTTTTATTTTGAGACAAGGTCTTGCTGAGTTCCCCAGGATGGCCTTGAACTTGAGATCCTCGTGTCTCAGGCTTCGGAGTCCCTGGGATTATAGGCATTTGCCACCCAAATGCCTATAATTTTTAAAAATCCTCACTTATGGCTGAGTGAGGCTTTTTAAAAACAGGAACAGAACTGGGGATATAACTTAGTGGTAGAGAGTTTGCCTAGTATGTGCAAGGCCCTTGATTTGGATTCCCAGCATGGCTAAAGAAGAGGAAGGAAGGAAAGAAGGAGAGAAAGAAAGGGAGGGAAAGAGGGAAGGAAAGAAAAAGGGAGGGAGGGAGGGAGGAAAAGGAAGGAAGGAAGGATCCTAACAAAGAAATAGGGCAGGAGGGTAGTCAAACATGAATTAGGAGAAGAACAAGGTATCTAAATAAAACTAGGTAAGCCGGGCGTGGTGGCTCACGCTTGTAATCCCAGTAATTGGGAGGTGGAGACCAGAGGATCCGGGTTTGCAGCCAGCCTCAGCTACTTAGTGAGGCCCTCCACAACTTTGTGAGACCTGGTTTCAAAATAAAGTATAAACATAGGGCTGGGGGTGTAGCTCGGAGGTAGAACGCCCCTGGGTTCAATCCCCGTACCGCAAAAATAAATAAATAAATAAATAATAAATAAAACTAAGTTTATTTCGGGGGGGGG